>JADLZL010003130.1:0-18968 GCA_015844335.1 Chrysopogon serrulatus | reverse complement strand
ATTAATTAGATTAATTAATAAATGATCAATTAGGATAATTACCATCATTAGGCACGTGCTAATGACGATAACCTCCATCCCTTCGAAGAGACACCGTCAGGGCCAAGACACCACTTCGGGATTAAGCAGTTGCTAATCCCCTGTAACATAAATACCTGTATTACTGTTCACAGTTAATGATATCATCCATTATCGTCATACATCCATCTCTTTTCAAACACGTTATCAGCACGCTCAACCACTGAGACCAGAGAACGTTCGCCGGAAAACTCACCGTAGTAAGTATCTGCGCCATGGCTTCTCCTTCGAGTCCGTCAATGAATGCCATGGTGGACGCCATCACGAACGCGGTGGAGTCCACGTTCGCCCACCGCAGCGCCGACGGCCCTCCCCGCTCATCGTAGCGCCCGTCCGCCGCGCCCTCCGAGACATCGACGCCGGCCGCATTCCGCTGCGTCGTAACCCCGCGTTCGCATGGTCGCTTTGGAGGACGGCGTTAAATCGCCGCCACGCCACGCGATTCGCCGCCGGAGTTCGCCCCTGAGCACGGCGCGGCCACCTTCGTCCGGCGTCTCGGGAGCACCGCCGTCCGCGATGCCGAAGCCCCCTGACACCGTTCCGCCCGATGCCAACGCCGACCCCATCCTCAGCGCCGCAGCCGCCGCCGACGCTGCTGCCTTCGTCCCGGCGGTTTCCACCTGAAGTCGCCGTCCACTGGAACAGGAATGCCACGGGAGCCGGGTGCGTGGCCTCCGGGCTTCGCCCTCGACATCGACGCCGTCCTCCCGCCTCCTCCGACTCGTCGCCCGGCGGCTGCCACCCGGTGGAACGCCAGCGACCCAGCTGCCGCCCCTACGCCGGCGTCAGCGAGGCTCGCTCACGCACGGCGCGGGGCCCTTCCCACCTGGGCCGAGACTCTTGGCGCTGGGTTCGCTCCTCCTCGCCGAAGGGGCGGCTCGCCGCTCGCGAGCACCTTCGCGGCCTCGGTGGGGGGCTCGCCGTTCCTAAGCTACGGCGACGGCCTCGGTGGCTTTGAGCCGGAGACGGGCGGGCACCCCCCTCGGCGCACTGCTCCATGGTCGGGAGAGAGAAGGCACGGGCCTTGATCCGCCATGGGAGGAAAGGAGGAAGGAGGAGGAGACACACCGTAGGACGCATTTAACTTCATCGACGGGCGGCTTGACGGCGCGGCGGCGGCCGAACGGGCGGCGGCCGAACGGCGGCCGGATCTGCTGGCGGACGGCGGTGTTAGGGTTAAAAAAAACCCCAACCGCCTGCCCTTATAGGCCACGGCGCCCGGGCCGCTGGCCTTGGCCGGGCCGGGCCTCGCGCCGGCCGGGCCGGGCTGGCCTCCTGGCCGGGCGGCCGGGGCCGCTGGCCTGCCCTGGCCGGGCCGGCCGCCACCCCCTCCCCGCCCCTGGCCTGCTTTTGCATAGTTTGCTTTTTATATTTTCTTTTATATTTTTAGTAGTAATTTCTAGTTGATTAGCATAAGATTTGCTAGTTTAAATTCTGCAAGTTTGTGACTTTGTAAAGTTGTATGTTGTCCCTGTAAATATGATTATAAATATATTTGTGGTTTGTATATTATTGTTCAAGTCTTATATATTTACTTATTCTTGATTTGTTTCCTCTATTATTTATTTACGTTGTATCTTTATTTTTATACAACATAAAGTTTATATTTGTGATCTATATATATTTTTTTCTGTTTAATTATATTGCTGTACCCAAACCCCTTCCAAATGATATATTTGTCACAAATATAATTTAGATAATAGAGAGTGGCTTTTATTTTATGCCTTGCAAACCACAAATTGAATCATATAGACAACATACAAGTCGTTTTTTGCTTTTATGATTAATTTCATAAGTTTGTTAGTTTATAACTTGCAATATTTTAATATTGTACCTATTATTACAACATGCCTCAGTTAGATCAAAACCTATACATATAATTGATTAAATCATAATCACATGTATAGGAATATGTCTACCACTAGAGAATTTGAGGAACTCGCTCTAGATGGAAGTAATTACCCAACTTGGGCCTCTGATATAAAGATTGCACTTGCGGCTAGGAAACTTTCCTCAACTATACAAGAACCTCAACAAGGGGTTGTTGTAACTGATCAACAAAATTTTTCTGCTTTGGCATTATTACGCTTTTATATTCATAAGGATTTAAAAGCAGAATACGTTATGATTGAGAATACCCGGGAATTATGGGTTGCTCTCAAAGAACGCTATGACCAGCAAAAAGAACTTATATGGCCCGAGGCCAACCACGAATGGAATCATCTGCGTTTACAAGATTTCAAAACCGTGGCTGATTATAATCACGCTGTTCATAGAATTTGCTCTCGTTTAAAATTTTGTGAGAAAGAGCCTTCTGATGCTGATAAGATAGAGAAGACTCTCTCTACTATGCATCCTTCTGATCGAGTTACTCAGCAACAATATAGGGCTCATGGATATACAGTTTATTCTAAGCTTATCCATACACTATCCCAGGCTGAAAAGCATGATGAACTTCTTATGAAGAACCATCATAAACATCCTGTTGGATCGGCACCTCTACCCGAGGTTAATAGTGTACAGAAGGATAATAAGAATAAACAGAAGTTCCAACGACGCGATCCACGGAACAAATTTAATAAGCGCAAGTTCAAGAAAGGCAACAAGCCTCAATCTGACAATAAGAAGAAAGATAATGCGAAGTCCAAGAATGACAAAAGGTGTCATCGTTGTGGGGACTATTCGCATTTTGCTAGGGATTGCAAAACTCCTAAGCATCTGGTTGCTTTATATCAGAAGTCATTAAAAGAGACCAAACCAGCAGGAGAGCAAAGATTTGAAACTCATTTCAATCTTGCCTCTGAGGCTGATAAAGAAGCGGGTTGTTCTCGGAAAGCCCCAAATAAGAAAGAGAACAACACCATAAAGGATCTCCCATCTACGGATAATATGCTCATAGACTTTGGATCTGGAGACATATTTGGAGATCTTGAGTAGTTTGGTCCAGATTTGACACTTTGTGTTGTAATAATAAGTAGCTATTTTATAGCAGTTCTACGCTTTGTCTTGTATATAAATAAATGACTTATGCTCTGTATATTATTCTATATATATAACATTTATATACTTGTTCTTTTATGTATTATTGCATATTCATTTTTCAATTATTTGACATATAGATGTCGGTAAAAAGCAATCCATCGGAGGAAGAATTATGCCTTGTGGACTCTTGTACCACAAATTCTATACTTAGAGAGATTAAATATTTCCAGACTCTTAAGAAAAGAAAAGGAAATATTATGACCATTAATGGTAAAGACACTGTGATAGTTGGTTCAGGGCGAGCCAATATTACATTGCCTATGGGTACTCAAATTACGATAGAGGATGCATTACTGTATCCTAATTCTACTCGTACCCTCCTAAGTTTTAGAGATATCCGTAAGAATGGTCTACATGCAGAAACTCATGTAGATAATAAAGAGGAATATCTCCTCTTAACCAAGCTTACGGGTTTTGGCAAACAAATCTGTGAAAAATTCTCTTCACTCCAAACTGGATTGTACCATACATACGTTAAGCCCGTTCCACATGTTGCTTATAAAATAGTTTTTCAAGATGTCGATTCATTCCGGGTTGGCATGATCGACTTGGGCATCCCGGCATAGGGATGATGAGGAAAATTATTAATAATTCAATAGGACATGACATGGCAAAGGCTAAATTTCCCCAAAACAAAGATTTTTGTTGCACTGCTTGTGCTACTGGGAAATTGATTTTAAGATCATCTTATCTTAAAATCCGAGCAGAACCACTTAAATTCCTTGAACGAATTCAAGGAGATATTTGTGGTCCGATTCAGCCATCATCGGGGCCGTTCGGATATTTTTTTCTGGTTTTGATAGACGCATCTACTAGATGGTCTCATGTGTCTCTACTATCGACACGAAACCATGCCTTCTCTAAAATTATGGCTCAGGTCATAAAATTAAAGGCACAATATCCTGAACATCGGATACAATCTATCCGTATGGACAATGCTGCTGAATTCTCATCCCGTGCATTTAATGATTATTGTATGGCATTGGGAATTTAGGTTCAGCATTCCGTTCCTTATGTCCATACTCAAAATGGACTGGCTGAATCATTGATTAAACGAATCAAGCTTATAGCAAGACCTTTACTCATGCATTGTCAATTGCCTTCGTCGTGTTGGGGTCATGCAGTTCTGCATGCTACAGACTTAATCCAACTACGACCAACTGCATATCACGAAAACTCCCCATTGCAGTTAGTACGTGGAAATCCTCCTAGTATTTCCCATTTGCGTAAATTTGGGTGCGCTGTTTACGTTCCCATCTCACCACCTAAGCGAACATCAATGGGTCCACACAGGAAACTGGGGATCTACATTGGATATTCCTCTCCGTCAATTATAAAGTACTTAGAACCCTTGACAGGGGATCTTTTTACTGCCTGGTTCGCTGATTGTATATTTAACGAAGATCATTTCCCGGCATTAGGGGAGAATTGTACCAAAATAAATGCCAGAAATACAATGGAATGCGTAAGACATTTCATTTAAAGATCCACGTACTATAGAGACCGAACAACAGGTTCAAAGAATCATTGATTTGTAAAATATTGCAAATAATCTGCCGGGCACGCTTTTACGGATTATAATGGTGTTATAAAGTCTTATCATCCTGCAAGGAATGTGCCTGAAAGAGTGGAGGTACCAAAGAAAACCACTCAACCCCCCGATTGAGAACAAGAGGGGGGAGAAGCACTTCCAAGAAGCAAGATAAATCTGCTAATAAGCATAAAAAGACTATAAAATCAAACACATCTTTGATTAATAAACACCGAGGACATTGTATGTCCCGTGGATATTTATAATCCACACTCTAGCTCGATTATGCGCATAAACTCTGGAGCTAGTACATCGGAACATCTTGGATCCATCATTGAGGGAAATAATGATGAATCTTTAAGGATCAAAGAAATCGCTATTAACTTTATTGAGACTGGAGAGTCTTATGATCGTAAGTCCATAGTAGTCGATCAAGATTTCTCTGAAGAAATTGCAAATATCTTTCTCACTGATTTAGATCCCAAGTCATTGGCCGAGTGCAAGAAGTGCTCGACCGGGATAAGTGGAAAGAAGCAATTGAAGTAGAGATTGCCTCGCTAAACAAAAGAAAGGTGTTTTCGGCAGTTATGCCAACACCTCCTGGTATCCTACCTGTGGGATATAAATGGGTTTTTCGTTCGCAAGAGAAACGAAAACAACGACGTGGTGAGGTATAAAGCGAGGCTAGTGGCACAAGGTTTTACGCAAAGACTGGGCGTTGATTTCAACGAAACTTACTCTCCTGTTATGAGCGGAATTACGTTCCGATATTTAATCTCATTGGCGTTACAAAACCGTCTATCTATACGTATGATGGACGTAGTGACAAAGATATCTATATGGGTCACTGGATTCTCGATATATACATGAAGGTTCCAGATAGAATCCGTATACCGTATAATAAGGCAAATCGCAACATGTATTGCATTAAGTTGCGTAAGTCATTATATGGCTTAAAGCGGTCGGGCGAATGTGGTACAATCGGTTAAGTGAATTCCTTAAGTTAAAGGGATACACAAATAATGATGACTGTCCTTGCGTCTTTATTAAAAGATCCTCAACAGGATTTTGTATCATATCGGTATATGTCGATGATCTCAATATCATTGGCAGTGAAACCGATATTAATGAAGCACGTCATCATTTAAAGACGGAGTTTGAAATGAAGGACTTGGGTAAAACGAAGTTTTGCTTAGGTTTACAACTTGAGCATTTACCCAATGGTATATTTGTATACCAATCTGCCTATACCGAAAAGATATTGAAGAAATTCAATATGGATAAGTCATATCCTATAAAGACTCCTATGGTAGTAAGATCCTTAGACATAGAAAAGGATCCATTTAGGCCAAAAGGAGAAGATGAAGAGGTATTAGGACCACATGTCCCGCACCTAAGTGACATTGGAGCACTTATGTACCTTGCTAACAATACCCGACCGGATATTGAATTCGCAGCTAATTTATTAGCAAGACATAGTGCTTGCACCTACCAAACGTCATTGGGTAGGAGTTAAATCGGTTTTGAGATATCTCAATGGCACTAGAGATCTTGGATTATTCTATAGTAGAAATCAAAATCCAAATCTAATAGGATATACAGATCTTTGGTTATTTATCGATCCCCACAATGGCGGATCACAAACAAAGCTTTGTTTTCTTGCAAGGTGGTACAAAGAATATCTTGGAAGTCTTCAAAGCGGACCTTAGTATCTACATCAACCAATCATTCTCAAATAATAGCATTATATGAAGCATCACGCGAATGCATATGGCTTCAGAGAATGATAAACCACATAATAGAGTCTTGTGGTATTGGGAAGGTTGATGCACCAACAATTATCTTTGAGGATAATTCGGCATGTGTTACTCAAATGGAGTCGTTATATTAAGAGTAATATGACTAAGCATATTATTCCTAAGCTATTCTACCCCCATGAACTCCAAATGAATGGAGAGATAGAAATCTTGCAAACTAAATCTTGTGATAATCTAGCGGATTTATTCACAAAGTCTCTACCATACTCATCATTTTCTAAATGCGTTAAGGGTATTGGTATGAGAAGGTTTAAAGATTTGCAAGAATCGGGGAGAAATCTCATTAAGATATAACCTACATAAGCATCATATTACACTCTTTTTCTTTATATGAGTTTTACTCTTGATAGAGCTTTCTCACATAAAGTTTTTAACGAGGTAATGTTAATACATGGTTATTGTCATATTATCTATTTTTCCTCACTGAGGTTTTTCAAGGATAATCTATGAGATATTGATCTTTGATCAAGGTGTCTTTTAGACCAAGTCTTTAGGATTACCTAAAGGGTCTAGAGACATTGGGAATTATATATATCATGGGGTTTCTCCTTATTTTTCCCACTGGGTTTTAAGAAGTTTTACCAGATATATCGATATACTTTGGTTTTTCCCAATCGGGTTTTCCAAAGATTTCTATATTATGATTGACGATCGGATATCTACCATTATTTAAGTTCTGGCGGTTCATACAGAAGACCAATTGATCAAGGGGGAGTGTTAGGATTAATTAGATTAATTAATAAATGATCAATTAGGATAATTACCGTCATTAGGCATGTGCTAATGACGATAACCTCCATCCCTTCGAAGAGGCACCGTCGGGGCCAAGACACCACTTCGGGATTAAGCAGTTGCTAATCCCCTGTAACATAAATACCTGTATTACTGTTCACAGTTAATGATATCATCCATTATCGTCATACATCCATCTCTTTTCAAACAGTTTCTGCGCCAGGTTTTAGGTTTTCGCCTTAAAAAAGCTATAGGCATTTTACTTTTGGTTCCTGTCTGTTGGTTACACTCCGAAAACAAAAAAAAAATCCTCATCTTAATGTATTTTTTAGTTTTCAGTTTCATTTCTTTAGAAGCTAGCTTTCTACTTTTTTTTAGCAAACAGGGAGAGGCATGAGAGCCTCCACTGGAAATTATTAAACACAACCAAGGAGGTTACAACAAGCTAGCTAGCTCAGCAAAGAGAAGAGCATTCTAGCTTTCTCAAAAGCTAGTTCAACAACTACCAAAAAATTAAACAAACATTTCGTAGTTGTTTCACTTAACTATAGCTTAGGTTATGTCCACATTTTTAGGAGAAGTTGTTCATGATATATAAGAGAGAAACATGATCGGATGAGAGATAGATTTGAGGAGGCTAAATATAATGTAGGTTGTTTTACTAAAAACATGCCATGTTGTTCTTGAGAGATAAGAGAGAAACATGTTTAAAAGCATGCCATATGTTGATCAATTTTGTTTTTGATCGAAATTAAATAGTTTAGGGATATGCATCTTCAGTTTCAAAGCTTTGGAGTCATGGTGGGAATACCAAAATATTTTAGGAGCCACATGCACATACAATTTACTCATTTTATTTTTTTTATCAACCCTCCCTTCTGCTACAAGCTCATGCATCATTGTACGGCTCGTCAATGACATACACTTTTTTTTTTTTTTTTGACATTGCCACTACCAAAGCTTTATTTCCCTCTACCCACAAAAAAGCTCATGTATATAGTATTAATACCGCATATACGTGTCCACCATATGTATGAACCTGCAGAGGACCAGAACTGTAACACGCGTGGCGGGGAACCCTTGATTTTGAAATTTCATGCGCATTGGTGTGTGGTAGTCACCACAATCGTGTTTTTAACAAGCAAATTAAATCGTCTACCTTACAGAAAATAGGCCTAATAATGAGTCATGATTGGAGCCAATCATGCATGCATGGGGTTTTGATCTATAGTACTACCTGAATATTACAATTCTACATTCGTCCAATCCTAAAACAAATCGTCTTAAGTTTACCAAAGTTTATATAAAAAAAATTAATTTTAATATTTATGTCACCAAGTTGGTACACTAGAAAATATTTGTGATAAAACTAATTTATATAAAATATGTCGGTATTTTTATATAAACTTGTCAAATATACCTCTATTTCAAACTATAAATTGTTTTGGTTTTTTATATATATATTTTGCTATGTATACGCATGTCTAGATACATAGCAACATCTATGTATAAAAAAAATTAAAGCGACTGATAATTTAGAATGAAGAGAGTATATATATGATATGGTTTGACTTATAATAAACCTTATAGAATCACGTTCCATTTACCTTTAGTTCACCCAAACAGTCAAAAACATATATATATGCATGGTGGGTATATGATTCTGTGTGTTTTGGGAAATGAACATCGATGGTGGGTTGTTGTGTGGTTTCAGGCTAGACATGGATGGATCGGATGATGAGCATTATTGAATTTGTGGAAGGATCACACACGGCCGGGCCAATAAGAGCTAGAGGCCGGTGGTTGTACCAGCACTAGCTAGCTAGCATCACATGCGCCATGCGTACTGTTTACACTTTTCACGTGTATTCTAGCATCATCATACATATCGCGACGAGAACTGACGACGGAGGCCCATGCATGCATGATGCATGGCTAGATAAATACATAGTACTAGAAGATACTCTGGGTGTTGCCGTGGTTATTCCAAAAGATGAAAAAAATAAACAAGATGATGTGAATACAGCTTATATATACGAGATTGAAAAAGTTAGTGACATGCATGACATGTATATTGGTGTAAGATGGTGTTGATAGTTAGTAAAAAATAATGTGAATGTCTTCTATGTTGAGATAAAATTTATAGTAAAATTAATTTTATAAGAGATATAGATACATGTACTGCTATAATTTAGTTACCAAATATCAAATAATATACACACTAATTACTCCACCCACTACTGATTTTGTTCCGTGGAGCCCATACAAGATTGCCAATCAAACATTTCTGATTCTGTGGTTGCATGCATGAATGCATGTTGATCTACCGACTCCAAAATTTGTACCAAAACATAGGGTATATTCTAGGTGAAAAACATCACATGCATGCATACATATATACCTATCACTAATATTTACCAACCCAAATATGATAATCAGAGATGACTATATATATATATATATATAGGCGTCATTTGTCCTACCACATAATAATATATCTTAAAAATTATTTAGATATATATTTTTTTAGGACGCAGAGAGTATGTATATTAGAGAGATTTCTACCATCCTAAAAGCGCAAAAAGTCACAAGTATACATATAGAAGAAGGAAGAATGGTAGATTATAGATCTTCAAGAGACGACGGAGACTCAGTGAAGTGTCATTGCGCAGCTACTACTACTAGCAGAGTAGTATATATGAAACAAGAGAAGCAGGCAAAGCAGCAGCTACCACCAAACGGAACAGGTCATCAGAGATCACGCTGTGTGCGTGCCAGGTGGTGATGTTGTGCCAACGCTCGACAGCACTATCCCTATGCAATCATATTCGTCCAACAACGACCCATGTATAATGCATGAAATCCGTTTCGATCCATTCTTTTGTTTCTTCCCTCTGTCCCAAGGTCTCTGATTAAATTTGAAGGGATTTTTTTATTATCTTTAACCTCAAGCACGTCTCTCGCTCCCCTTTGGCTGTTGCATAGTTATAAATTTAATAGGGGGCTCCATATTTTCAATGGGGCGGTTGGAGGAGCACGAGCCGATCTGTAATATCACCTTGAGTTCTAATTTTATCTTTTCTAGGTACATACTCTCTCCGTTCTAAATTATAAGTCGCTTTGATTTTTTTTGATATATCTATTTTGCTATATATCTAAATATAATAATATGTCTAGATACATAACAAAATGGATGGCTAAAAAAATCAAAATGACTTATAATTTGAAATAGACGGAGTAATTTTTATTAAACCAAAACGACCTATAAATTAAAGCCGAGGAGCATACTATAGCTACCAAGCATCCAAGCAGGCAGGCGGGCGGGACCAGGTCGATCATCATCACGGATCAGCTCGTGTGCATTAGGTGCAGCACTGTGCCAGTGCAATAATGTGATCACCACAAAAACTAATTAGATCTACCAACCACTAATTAACAATAGTCCTTCTCCAGTAACATATACAGTTGTAGTATATTTCATCCTGTCGCTAGATTTGTTACTATATATATCGATCGGTTACCTCGGTAGATTCTGTCCCTTGGTTGCTTACATTTTCTAAAAAAGTTCAGGTATTATATCAAGAATTGCACTATTTACTGGAGGTCGAGTAGTATCTGTGTGACTATGTCTACCTATCAGTGATACTGAATTTTGCCATCAAGATGTGCGTCAGGAAAGGTAGTGACAGGGACATGGATTTTGTGGCACTGCAAATCCGTCAGCCAAGCCAATTCATATTTCTCTTGATGAACCACCACACCACAAAGCAATATGAGCACAGTGCCGGTGAAATCGCTATGCATGCGTGCCTGGCCTGCTTTTGCGTCTGAATTATTGGCTCCAGATTGCGATTGGACCAGCTACCACCCGATCGAATCAAGCTATTGGCCAATCTAGAAATGTCTGTCTGTCTGTCTGTATCTTTTCATGGCTCTTTAAATTCACAAGTCATTCAGTCGGACTGTGAATCTACACATGTATGCAGACATAATAACCAAGTCTTCGTACTATCTGTATATATGCAGAGATAACCAAAAAAAAAAAAAAAAAAACGAATTCACCAATTCCCATGGAATTCTATCGATTCATGAACTAGTTTAGGAATTCAGGAAAAATGGATTCGGGCCATGCCAATATACACTGCTACTAGTATCAGCATGTTAATGCCATGCCATATTTAGCCTATCCAGTGTGTATAGATAGGATATAAAATGTATCACAAATTATACTTCAAAATAAAAGATTCTACTATCCACAGTTAGGTTTTTTTAGGGATACATGGGAGAGTCCGAACTAAATTTCTTTTGCCATACGCAAGAAATAACAAATTAGAGTAGACACTCGAAAAGAAAAAGGCATGCATATATATGGTCCATTTTATACATAGGTATCCGAAATTTCTTTAGAAAAATGAAGACATGATTTGTAACAAATTTTGTTTTCCTTTAAAAAATTAATTACCCCATTTACACCTAGATCGCCCTCAAGATAGAGTGCCCAACATAAAAGGACATAGATTGGTATAAAAGCTACCATTGTGCAAACAAGAACTGTATGATCAGTAGCTAGCTTCCAACGCTTGTCCAGGGAGCCTTAATTAGTTTTGTTGTCAGGCTTATTTTTTTAAGTAAATTTGTAATGTCTCCGGGCTTGACAATCTGACCGATGCAGGCTTGACGGGAGGTAGCTGTTCACAATTACAACTGTATAGTAAGTCTCTTGTAGTTAGGCGCTTGCACATATGAACAAACAGCATCCAGTACAAGTATGCATGACCGATTCACAATTTGTTTGGTTAATCTACCATCCATGGATTAGTATGCAATTCCATCTGGCAGCCTGTTGCTTAAAAGCAGCATAATAACTTTTAACTTTATCCCAAACCCAGCACTGCATCAGCACATAATCATACTGGCAAAAGAACTACACAATGATGTAAAAAAATATGCCATATAGGTTTGTCAACTTTAATCAAGGCGGTTCAAAATCATGCCCACCTCTAAGGAGGTTTTGAAAAGGTCACAGTTAATCTTTTTTTGTAGCAGTGTCACCTTGTAGTTGGGCAGGCAGCCTTAATTGGGTTCGCTGCCAGGCTTATTTACAAAGTAAATTTGTAGTGTCTCCGAGCTTGACAGTCTGACCAATGCAGACTTAGAGAGGTAGCAGGCTTGACAGTGTAAAATTTCAGGCTTTTTGACATTGATGGGGAGGCAGCTGTTCGCAATTAGAACTGTATATTAAGTCTATAGTTAGGTGCTTGCACACGTGGACAAACAGCATCCAGTAAACCGATTCACAATTTGTTTGGTTAACCCACCATCCGTGGATTAGTATGAAATTCCTTTTTTTTTTTTGATAAACAGTATGCAATTCCATCTGGCAGCACTGTTTCTTAAAAGCAGCATAATAACTTCTAACTTTATCCCAACCCAGCAACGCACCAGCAGTCCAGCACATAATCTCATCAACAAAATAGCACATCATACTGGCAAAAGGACTACACAATGATGAAAACATAACACACCATATCGATTTGGCACTACTGAGCCAAACAGTTACTACTACTGTCACAACTTCGTCAGATGATGAAAATCGAACTAGTTGACACAAAATATGATATTTCCATAACCCATACATATAGGACTATCATAGATAGGTCTAGCGCCATCAAGTCTTCCTTGACACAACCTAATCAGATGATGTAAATCAACTAGTTGACACAACAGGATATTTCCAATATAGGACCATCATAGATAGATTCAACACCACCAAAAATTCCCTCCCTTTTCAGACTTTGGTTAGTACAGGGAGGCAGAGTAGTTCTGTCAAGTGATACTTAGTCCTCTGCCATTCGAGCAGACTGATTGCGCTTGATATTGGCAACAACTTCAATCGGTTAAGTTGACTTGAAGTGGGAGTCATCAATTGTTGAGTAAAGAAGCCCCGAGTCCACATTGTAGAGAATAGCGTCCCTGCATAACAAAAGGAGCTGCTGAGAACTCTTTATTTTTTTTCCCTGTGTATGCTAGTGAAAGTGAAGAGAGAGCTCTACATGATCTTCTTCTCCGGCAGTTTAAACCGCTTGATTACTTCATCAACATGTACCCCATGCTCACTCTCACTGTCAACAGTAGAATGACAAATAAAGATGAGAAAACTTGCTAACCAAGGCAACACAAAAAATCAACTTTTTGTTTGTTAAGTGAAAGGGTAATTATTAAACTTAGGACAGGTAATGCGGAATCATATTTTGATAAGAAAGAAAAGGATTATTATGTGTAATATTACCTTTATTTAGGGCAATTTATTGGAAAGGCTGGTCAAAAACATAGTACAAGGAAAACGGAGGGGCCATAGATATGCAACTTACAGGTTCGCTGGTTCTTTAAAAATATTCAGCACCAGCGTGTTCAAATCAGTATCGGATCCACTTGCTCCGCCGGTCACCGGTACCTGTAGGAATTAGTAAGGCATGGTGATATGTGAAAAGGTTTTGATTAAATAATCAATGCAATAACTGCAACTATAACTTACAGGATTCGATTTCAAAGATGTTGGTGTGCTTGATTCACTGAATCCATTTGAGACTGACACTCCCATAGAAGAACTGGTTAGAGCAGGACTGCCAACCTATGATAACCAGAAGCCTTGTAAAATAAAGCCACGGGAAAGATAGCATGGAACATTTCAATGACCATAGTACAGGAAAGGGTGACACCTTTAATTTCGTGTTCTCAATATGCATCCGAACACATTGAATGAAATGCAGCGTAACCTCATTGAAATCAGTTATAGGCCTGAAAGAAAATCAATATAATATTTGTATGCCGCATTGCAACATTTGTTCAGCTTAAATGAAGTTACTGTGAGGATACCTGATTGAGAAAGCAGTAGCACGCTTCCTCTCTTGAAGGCCCTTGAGGCTTCCAATGACTGCGACATACATACCATTCCTTGATAACCAAAGAGAGAGAAAAAAAACTGTGACCTATCCGCACAAAAAAAGCATGGCGACTTCCCTCCAGAAAAGATAGTGAAATGCTTTAGGAATAATGTAAAGATTGTAGTTTATACTTACTGAATAGCAGCAGTTTCCGAAGAATCTGAAGCATCATTCACCCTGCAAAACAGAAACATAAATAACATACCTGTGTAAGGAAACCTATTACTAATTGCAGACAACCAACACGATAAGCCATGAATAACTTGGTTGAGTGTAGGATTATGCGATTGGCCTAACAATGGAACTGTTGACTATCTCTTTTGTTATAAAACAAGATAAAGATCTCCTTATCAATATATTATTGGCGGAACTCTAGCCTGCCATTTCTTCTTAAAAAGGAAAAAGACCTTCGCTGAAGTGCAGACTGAGTACACTTTGGGGAACTGGAACGCAAGATTTGGCATGGTAGGAATTTCAAGGGCCAGGTTGGTTATTAAATCAGTTTGCAGAATATTCTGTGCTATACCTTTACATCAAGATTTGGTAAACCAACAATGCAACATCTTGTTTTTATTCAGGTTAGTCTACATGAATTCTGCAAGCAGTTATTAAGGCCAGCAACTATGATTACTTTCAGGTTAGCTTTTTCTTGAAAAGATGGCATCAACAGCGCAATTGGTATCACTTGAGCCACTTAACAGGTCACACTAGAATCACTATCAGTGCTTGCAGGGAGAACTTGAAGTTGTTAAGGAGATTCACAGGAAGCATACGATGGCGAGGCAGGTTCAGTGGTTGGAAGGAACAACAGATGGAAGTGTTACTGAAACATTCCACTTGCACAGGCATGCCTTTCACATGCACATATGTAGTTTTCTGGTTATAACCGAATGTGGATGTTAAGCTTTGATGTCTACGAGTAAATAAATAAATGGTGATGTTTTCCGATTAGATTTTCTGGGATTGACTAGGACTATGAAGGAACCAAACAAGCAGTGTTACAGTAGGCTCACCATCTGATGAAATCAAGGCGGCCGGTGCCATCGTCGAGCGTGAATGTCACATCGGTCGTCCGCTCCACCTTGCCATTGACCATCCCCACAAGTCGAATCTGAAAAGGGGGGACCGCGGCCGACGAATTAACGGCGAGAACATGTCCATGTCAATGAATCAAAGCACTAAGAAGAGGAAAGGCTGAGAAATGCGTAGCACAGGGGAAGAGGCACCGCATACGTTAGCCATCTCGACGCCATCGACGACGAACGGAGCGCCCTTCTCGCCGGTGCCAGATTGCTGCGCGTCGACGACCTGCTTCACGGTGAGCGGCATGGTGCTGGACGCGCCGCGCATCTGCAAATCAGATGGCCCGACTCAGGGAAACAGAGAGGAACAATCCATGGCTAAGGGAACCGACGGCTTGGGGTTGAAGAAAGCGGAAGGGGAGCCCGCGGCGAAAGGAAGTGAGAACCTTGGAAGGCGTGGTGGAGTCGGCCGCGGCATTCTGGGAGGAGCTGATCTGCGATGGAGAGAAATCGGATTGGCTCAACGACATCATCTTCCCAGTCGCGAGCGGCGGCGGCGGCGGCGGAAGGAGAGGATCGATGGGAGGGGAGGGGATCTCAAGGGAGCGGAGCGGAGCCGAGTCCTAAAGGCGGGAGACCGGGGAAAAGCGCGGGAAATGAATCCCTGCTTCCCGCCATTTGTATGCTATCATGACACGGGTGGGTATTGGGCTCGGTGTGGGCCTGTGCACACTCGCTGACAGGTGGGCCAAGGAATAGTCAAAGCTCAGATCTTTTTCTTCTCTGAACAAAATTCATTTTTATCAATCACCTGATCCTAACACTACTCTTGCCAACACCATACTCCTTTTTCCTCTATCAAAAACTGCTTGGGTAGTTTATTGAAGCTAGCCTTCTTCTTTACTGTGAGGATGGGGGAGTATCTTGTCTGGAAAACAAGATAAATATAAGCAGTTGCATTTTTGTATAGTACTTGTTTAAGATGATGATTCCTTGATTACTAGGCTTAAGGACTTTATATGTAACAATGCCATATGCCGGCCTGCTTATGACATCGCGATCTCTGGGCTTGGTTGGATTTCTGTGGAACCATCAGGTGTACCATCAAACAACCCTGATGACAACGTCGAGGAAGAATATGATGGCGGTGAGCTGCATCTGGTGGTACATGTACTCAAACCGGTTGAGTTCTTGGTCCGCCCTCCATTGCCTGTTGGTAAAGCAGCGTCGGAATGGTACCGATATCAAGAGTTGATAGAGGAAGAAGAGGAGTTGAGGCCTAAATGGCATTACTGACCCTGCTCTGGTTCTCTACCTACTCCCTCCGTCCCTATTTATATGTCGCCGTGGGATGCGTCTTGCCACAAAGTTTGACTTGATTTATAGAAAATACGTCAATATTTATATATCTCCAAATAATTTTGTTAAAAAACTAGATCCAAAGATCTTTCCGATGATACTAATTATGATACTAATCGATGATATTTATTATTTATTAAAATTACCGGCATTTGCTTCTCGAGAAGCGAAGCGATAAATATTTAGGGACAGAGGGAGTATTTCTCTAGCAGTAGTACAGTTTTGTGTACTCCAAAAAAAACGTTCGATGCTATGATGATATCATCATGATGTTGGCAAGAGTAGTGTTAGGATCATGTGATAAAGCTGACAGAAAAAAAACAACGAGACTCAGAATGTGCTGCTTGATGTACCATCCTGGAATAAGATTCAGCTCATGACTTTTTTTCTCGAATACGCAAAAGATTTGCGTATCTTTTATATTAAGAACGAGAAATAGTGCAAATTACAACAACGCACCACGAGTGTGGCACACTAAAGAAGGATATTGATATACAATCGATTCTGCCCTCCCTAGCAAACAGGAACATGGGCTATTACTCGCTAATCATACTACCTAGCCAACAACGTCAATCAACGATCAACAATCAGACGCGCCGACTTGCACGTCGCCGCCCCGGCCGCTCTCGGTGCGGGTCTGGGAAAAGCTCACGCATCGCCTCGGCATGCAAGGGGTTGAGCTGGTCGACGAAGATACTTGTCGTAGGCGTTCTTCTCTGCCGTGGAAGTCTTCGTCCGACCATCGAGCATTTCCATCCGCTGCATCACTAGCACTTCACCTCGCTTAGAAGCCGGGACACGTGAAAGCGGTTGAGCGGCTATCCTTCTGCTGCGGATCGGCAACTTTGGCTGCACCTCCACGGTTGGCAAGGGGAGAAGCGGCGACGCCACCTTGCGAAAGATCTTGTCGGTGAAACGCTTCAGCTTCGTGGCAGCGGAGTCGGCAGAGCGAGGGGTGGTGGAGTCCAAGCCTATAGCATCGGTGGCCTCGACATCCTCGACGCCGGCCTGTTCCCCCCGGAGGTGCCGGCGAGGGGTCTCAACCGCGCCTCGAGGGGCGGTGCCGGAGTCTAGGCACGCCTGTCCGATGGCGATGGAGACAACGGGCAAGTGTAGGCGATTCCGGCGTGCGGCGAGCATCCATCGCCGCGCGCGAGTGTCGTACGGCCGCGTGGTACCACATCCATCGCCGGGCACCGGTGTCATCCAATGGTGGCAGCACTTCCCGAGGAGCAGCCTCCAGGGCGGGCGGACACTCAGACGGAGTTGCCCCTAGAGGTCGGCACACGACGAGCGAGGCTTCGGGCTCCTCCAGCATTGGATCCACCCACGTTGGTGGCTCCGCGCCCGTGCATAGCTCCAACAGCAGCGGATCTGGTGCATGGACGTGTGCAGCCGCCGAGGTAGAGTCCTTTGTCGTGGAGCGCCGACGCCGCCGAGGTCGTTGTTTTGTCCCGCCACCGACTCCTGCGACACCCGGCGTGGCTCCCATCGAGCCTCCGAGGGGGGCGTGCTAGGGGTCGGTAGGCTCGAGGGAGCAAGTGTGCGACCATGATGTTGTCGGTGAAGCCGGGCAGTGCGCCCAAGCTAACGCTCCCCAGCCGGCGTGCGTCGGCGCCGCCAGCGTCGTCGCGGGGGTCTGCTGGCACCCCCGTGGAAGTCGGCAGAGGGTCGTGAGGCGCGTGCTAGTGGAGTAGTTTGCCGCCATGAGCCGGCGTCGTGGCAAGTCACCACCTGTCACCGCCGGCCTCGTCTTTATGGCAGACCGGGGCCACTTGCACTCCCTGGCAAGGTGCCCGAAGCTGTGGCAGCGCAGACAATGTCGTGGCAATCGACAAGTCGCAACACGATGCGAGTAGGCGAGGCAGTTGAAGCATCTGTCACGGAGCTCTGCGGGGGGGTCCTCCGGCCGTGAGGGAGTTGCTTTGGGTGATGCTCAACCGAGGCGGCCGCAGGCTGCGTCTCCCGGACGGGAAAGGATCTCCCGCCACCCATCGGCATCGGGGGCGGAGACTCGTCCACGGCGGCCAAGGCGTTGGCGAGCAGGAGCACGGCCCTCCACTGGCCGAGCAGGCATGCCGCCCACCAGCTTAGGGCGTGGCCGGCTGCGTCTCCTCCGCCTCCGATCCGCTCCCTGCCGTCCAGCGTCCGCTCCACCCTGGCCGCGACCCACGACTGGACGAGTCTGGGCGCGGGCGAGGACGCAGCTGTCGGCATCGCCGGATGCCGAACGACATCGAGGTAGGTTGCAGGGACGTCGTCATCGGACTCTTTGCCGTCACAGTCCGCCCACCGGTGGCGCTTCGACCTCCCTCCCGACACAGGAAAGAAGGGAGCTGCGGCTGGCGAGAGCGTGGTGGTGACGGAGATGGTGGCTGCTGCACTGGCCCTCGGTGGAAGTGGAGGCGTGGACGGAGAGCCTGCCAGGGCAGCCTCGCTGCTG
>JADLZL010003129.1:0-37919 GCA_015844335.1 Chrysopogon serrulatus | reverse complement strand
ATATATTTTAATCCATCTTATTAATACGAGTGCAATCTGATCTTGGTGTTGATTATCGTTGAAATCACATCAAGCTAGTTCTATCTTTTTGGCAATTGTATCCATATATCATATCATATCTTCTCTTCTCTTTTGTTCCTTCTATGCACCACGGTTGTTGGCTCCTCGCGAAATCTCATCTCTCCTTTGCGATGCTTGCACGAGAGTCATAATGGTGGTGCATGGCAATCCATGCCAATGCCTCAAGGTCATTTTTTCTAACCATTGCTTCATGTTCAAGCCAGATAGCGATATTCATATCACCACATTATAGTTGATGTGGACAACTCCAATACATTTCCCTTAAAAAAGGACAACTCCAATATATTAGCCCCATCCCCAAGAAGATGTAGCAGGTGCTTCCAGCACTGGAGGGTGCAGTGCGCCCATTTGTAAGCCATCGGATGAGCTCGTAATGGTTGAGCCCCACACATCGTCGATAGGCGACAACCTTGCTCGCAGTGGCTCAACGACATCATTGAGTACCTTGTTGACCGTGGCCTCGCCGACCGCCATTAAGAAGTGGCAACCACAGAAGACACCAACAATGCCATCATGAAGTTTGTCATTTTCTCCACGTTACATTAGTCCATTCCAAGGTAGAATCAATGTCATTGCTTGCGTATGAGGGAGCTTGAGTGGTAAGGAGGTGCCCATCTGTGTTGTGCCAGGGAACGAGACAATGCTAGATGACAGTTGTGCCCTATGTCTGCGCCACCATTGTGCCCGCTAAGGACACTTGTAGTTGGGTGATGCGCCTAGACAATGGTGTTGTCCTCATCGAACCACTGTCAATCGTTATGCTTGCTAGCACCAGTGTCATCGTTTGCACCATGCGTGACTTGGTACGCCTAACAAGGATGGTCATATTCGAACTAGGTCACTACATAACTGTCATGGTCTCGTGTGGGCTACTATGGGTGTGTTTGGTTGCACTACTTTTTGCCAACCAGGCTAGAATGGGCCAGAAATTCGTTGTTTGGTTGCTTGGCCAGCGTTTCAAGCCAGGCTACGTTGGGCCAGCCGCACTCAGGACCTGGCTTAGTCGAACAACTGAATCGGTCGTTCGATCCTGGCTTGGCTTGGCCCGGCACCAGCAGCGGTTGTGGTCACCTCCGTGCGTCTGCCTTCGCACGACTCCTTCGTATGGTGCTTCCTCCTCCCCCATCAGAGACAACTTCTCTTCCTCCCCCATGGGCGCCTCTGCCTTCCCTATCAGCGGCAGCTCGCCCGAGTTCCACCCAGATCCAAACCGCCATGGCTTCTCCATCTCTGATGCTGGGTGTCGGACAGCTTGAAGGTGGCCAAGGCGTTCGGGCACCGTTGAGGGCTGCTGGCACACCCACCGGTGCGTTGGTGCAGCACGCATCGGTGGGTGGGATCTCAACGGCGGCATGCCTAGGCCGACGTGCGCACCATCGCGGCCGTGCTCAAGCCCCGCACGCCATGCAACCTACTCGTGTTTGGGGCTTCGGATTCGGCGGGGAGACATGTAACACCCTCGGTGTTGCGCACTAAAACATTTTCTAAATTGTCTCATGAGCATTGTCATTTCATGTTAATGCATGTGTGGAAGTGTGTAGATAATTATTCTCAACCTAGAAATGTTAATAAAGTTGTTAAATAAAAGTTAAATAAAAGGTTAGTTCAAGTACTCTTTTTATATCACTTAGGGATAAAGATCAATTTTTATTAAGCAAAAGTAATATATAACTTGTATGTGAAATTTAAACAAAGTTTGTAGTAAAAGTCTTGTAGGAAACAATGCAACTTGTTTCACTGAAAAAAATAAATTCATTAACTAGTTTTTCTAGCAAAATCAAAATCCAATTTGAATTAAGTTTCCGCTCAGACTAAGCTTTTTCCTAAGTCCGGAAATCACCGACAAACCTATGTTGGCAAGCAATTTTTATAAAATCTATCCAAGCAGTGGTGTCATGCTATAGCCTTAGTTAGTAGCCTAATGAACTCTCTCTGGAGTGTATAGAGTGGTTTGGCAGAAGTCCAGCTCTTAGACATCGAAAACCATGCTTCAAAAGCCTCAAAACCTCACTGTCTTGGTCTGGTTCACGCTCTGGCTAAGCTCTGCGTTGTCACTGACAAGCACAGATTGACATGGCTATAGTTTCTTCCCTGCTCAAGCATAGCCCGAATAGGATACATTGTCGAGTAGCCTTAAGTGCCCTCGTGAGCCTTCTAAAGTTGGTTGGGCCGTATCCGAGCTAGTTTGGTCACGGTCGTCGCTTTAAAAATCGTGCACGCACCGTTTGGCTCGGCGTGGCGAGCACCGCGTGCTCGGGCGTCGCGGATCGCTCGTCTCCCCTGCCGACTGGCGCCGTCGCGTCGCCGCCCGGCTTTGCCCGCGGCTCGGCCGGCGTTGCGCCGGCTCGACAAGGGTCGCCGCTGCCGCCGCCGAAGTCGCACGCGTCGTGTCTCGGCTGCCGCCGCGTCGCCTCCGCGCGGCCGGTGGCCGTCCTCGCCGCCGCCTTACCATTTATGGCACTGCGACCGCCCGGTGCTGCTCCTCTCCTCTCGCTCGAGCACGTGCGTTCTCGGTGCTCGAGTAGACGCGAAGCCGAGCGCCTAAGCCGACCGTTTCCCGCCAAGGTAGGACGGGCGAGCCTCTTGTCGTGACCGCCGCCCACAAGGCCATTAAATTGCGGCGGGGAGAGGTCACCTCAGTCAATTCACCATGTCGAGTGCTCCGCAATCAATTCCCTGAGCCAACCGTACCCATCCCGCTTTGGTTGGTGCCGTGCCAAGCTCCAATTTGGAGTCTTCGTCGTCGCCGGTCTATGAAAGGCCGAGAGCGCCCCATCCGAAAGCCATCACTTCTCAGAGCACTAGAACCCAATTCGATGGCGCGAATAGTTTCACCTTGAACCCCTCTGCCTGCGCATCTCTACTGACCGCTATCACCACCTTTGAGTCGCTGGCACGGTCGTGCCAGCCGTGGTGCATCGCCGTGCTCTCTGCTCGCACGCGGCCAGCACCACTCGACTCTCCTCTCACCCAGCCAACACTGCAGTAAGGTTAAGGGTAAGTCCTTGGTGCTCTTGCGCCTTCCTACTCCGCCTTCCATGCCCTGCCGTGGCCGGAACGGCTGCGTCATAGCCGTGGACCGCCTGGGGATGGCCGCCACCGTGGCTGGCTATGCCACGAGGTCCCCCGCGTCGCACTAGGGTGCCGTAGGCCTGCGCAAGCCTTAAGCATGGGTCACCGTCGGTCCTGCGGTCGTCTGTGAGGCCTTGGTCGGCCAGCCCGAGCCACCGCGTGCCGCGCTCGCGCCACGCCGTCTTGGCGCCGCCGCCGAGGGGCTTGGTTTTGGTAAAGATAAGAAAGGATAGGTGTTTGGATGCGAGCGGTGTGAGTATAGAAACAGTGCCAACAGTTCTCACGCGAATAGCTAGAAGTTCAGGGGGTTTTCTGCAAAACCGCTGTTGGTATTTCTAACTGCACTCTATTTAAATAAGTTTTAAGTAGGATTATCCGCAAGCGCACAGATATCATACCAGTTGTCGGTGTCAAAACTGGCGGCCTTGACACCGACGAGTGAATTTATGCTGCGTGCTCCCGACTCCGGAAGGTGTGCAAGATGGACACAAGGATTTATACTGGTTCAGGCAAGAGAAGGCCCTACGTCCAGTGGGGGGAGGATGCCTTGTATTATCTTGCACCGAAGTGCTTGTAGGTAGGGGTGTACAAGCGAGTCGAGAGAGAGGGAGCTGGTCCCAAGTCTCATGGTGAAGAGTGTGAGTGAGCTTGAGTGCTCGAAAGTGTCACGCTAGGCGGGTGAATTCCGATCGACGTGTGTGTGTGATTGACCCCTCCCCCCGGAGGGACTCCCGCCCTCCCCTTTATAGCCGCAAGGGGAGGTACAGGCTTATAGTACGCAAGTGTCCGAATAGAAGAGATGTTGGTGGGCGCCGCCTCGTCTCGGCCGAAGCCTCGGAGCTCCTCTTACGCCTTGTGCCCGAGCCACGCGTGGGCGGTGGTCTTGTCTTGCACGGCCCCTTGCTTGCCGATGGCGGGGCGCCGTTCCGTGGAGTCGGCTCCTCGATCTTGGCGATGGAGGGGACGTCTGTCCCAGCAGAGGTCAGCGAGGACGTCATGGTGAGCATGCCCGGACGCTGCAGCCTGCTGTAGCTTTGACCCGTCGCTGGTCAGAAGCTCCGGGGGCCACGGCGTTCTTTGTCGTTATCACGGCACGACTGGCGTGGAGATACACCGCATGGGGGCCGTCTCCGCTGCCACGGCTCTAGGAGCACAGGCGTCAGTGGTCGTGGGCTTCAGGGAGACCCGGCCTCCGTCTGGGCGGCGCCCGTGCGTCGCCTCTCGACGCGCCGCACTCCGTATTTGGACTCGGGGATGGGACCTGTCATAAAGGTTAGTCATCATGGCGCCCTACGGCGTCGAGCATGGCCGTCACCATAGGGGTAGCGTAATCATGAGTGTAGGCGTGGAGTGGCGATGGGACGGCTCTGCCCAGGGATAGCGCCCGGCGACATGCAATCGTGGGAAGGCGGGCGGCGGATATACGTCAAGTCGGTGGCCGGGCTTGACCGTAAGGTGCGGCTGCGTGCCGCCCGAGGCCCCACGGCATGGGGGCTCGCTCGGGACGGAAGGCGGAAGCTCGTCCGAGGCCCTATTGAGGAGGGCTCGAACGAGGTGAGAAAAGGAGACTCGCTCGAGGCCTCAGCAGGGACGCAGAGGCGCCCTCATCCGTAGAGGCTGCCTCATCCATAGAGGCTCTGGGCGAATCGGAGATTTGGTCCTCCGTAGAGGCCGCCTCATCCGTAGAGGCCGCCTCATCCGTAGAGGCTCGGGTGAATCGGAGATCCGGTCCTCCGTGAGGCCGCCTCATCCGTGAGGCCGCCTCATCCGTAGAGGCTCGGGGCGGGTGGAGATCTGGTCCTCCGTAGAGGCCGCCTCATCCGTAGAGGCTGCCTCATCCGTAGAGGCCCCCTCATCCGTAGAGGCCACCTCATCCGTCAGAGGCTCGGGCGAATCGGAGATCTGGTCCTCCGTGAGGCCGCCTCATCCGTAGAGGCCCCCTCATCCGTAGGGCCGCCTCATCCGTAGAGGCTCGGGCGAATCGGAGATCTGGTCCTCCGTGAGGCCGCCTCATCATCCGTAGAGGCTGCCTCATCATCCGTAGAGGCCCCCTCATCCGTAGAGGCCGCCTCATCCATAGAGGCCTCATACGGGGTGGAGAATTGGCCCTTCATGGACCTTTGGTCTAATTTGCATTTGTTTTGGGCCTAGTTAAGTCCCCAGTTTAAGGGTACCCTAATTTTGGTATCCGACAGTAGCCCCCGAGCCTTCGAAGGAGTGTGTGCACTCGTTCGAAGGCCGAGGCTTTTGGGGGAGTGATGTTAAGTGCCTCGGTCCTCTTTTCGGGCTGGGTGCGGCCTTTTCGGGCGGTGTAGCCCCGAAGCCTCGGAGGAGTGTGAGTGCTCATCCGAGGGCTTGTGCGTGCTCTAGTGGTGAAATGATCCGTGCTACCGAGCCCCCGGGCCCGTCGGCTCGTCCGGGGGTTCAGTTGAGTGTCAGGACGCTTTCCCGAGCCGGTTCGCGCGTTGGGGGAAGTCCCCAGCCCTCGCGGTGACGAGGGGGAGCCGGTTGGTACTCGGTCGTTAGTTTTTACGCACCTCAGCGTCCCTTCCGCAGGGAGGAGGGTGGACTTCGTTGTGCTATCGTCGACGAGTGTCGAACACGACTTGGTCCGGCGAGCTGTTAACGGGTGGATCCAAGTGAACCGCCCCGTGCCCCGCTCGGTTAGGGGTTGGCCGGGCCCGAGGCATAAGAGCCGCCGCGGTATGCCTGAGGCGGGGCTCGGGTCCCGTCCGCCCGGTCCCGAGGGCTCGATGCACTCCCACGCGGATCCCCCCCTACTCGGCCGCCATGCTAGCCTCGGATCTTCGCTTTGCGATTTGCCCCCGCTTGCGCGGGGCCAGGCTGTGTATGAGGCCGTCCGAGCTGCCCCTGACTCTGTTGCCCTGAGGTGGCTGTCGAACCTTCTCGTGGGCCAGCCTACGAACCTCTGGACCATAGATGGGCTGTCGCCCGAAGTACCTGTAATCGAACAAATTATTTTGTTTCGGAAATGTTTCGAACAAATTTCAGGTTTTCAATTTTTTAGTTGTGTAAGACGTCCTTTGCATTCCACCCCTTTGCGGTTGTAAGTTTCAGAAATTCGAGGTACGGGCGTAGGCTCCGGTTAGGCTAGTGGGCGGTGCCTTAGCCGCTGGGGCGTGGGCGCCTGCAGTCCATCTAGCTTATCCCGGAGGCGCTTTCCGTGGCTCTCATATCCGAATCTTATCGCGAGAGGGGGGTCGGAATACGGAGGGTTTTTGCTTTTATCGAAAAAAGTCGCTGCGCTTCAACCCTCTTGTGCCGTAAAGACCCAAAAGCTCAAGGTAAGGGCGTAGGTTCTATTTGGGCTAGTGAGCGACGCCATAGCCGCTGGGGCGTAGGCGGTCGCAGTCCGACTAACCTCACATAAAACCGTGTTCCTTAACTCTTTGCTTCTAGATCTTTTTGACTTTTTAGTTGTGTAAATCATCCTTTGCATTCCACCCCCTTGCGGTCGTAAGTTTTAGAAATTCGAGGTACGGGCGTAGGCTTAGGTTAGGCTAGTGGGCGGTGCCTTAGCCGCTGGGGCGTGGGCGCCTGCAGTCCGTCTAGCTTAACCCGGAGGCGCTTCCCGCAGCTCTCATATCCAAATCTTATCGCGAGAGGGGGTCGGAATACTGAGGGTTTTTGATTTTATCGAAAAAAAAGTTGTTGCGCTGCCTACGCTCTCGTGCCGTAAAGACCCAAAAAGCTCGAGGCAAGAGCGTAGGTTCTGTTTGGGCTAGTGAGCGACGCCATAGCCGCCCCAGGCGTAGGCGGTCGCAGTCCCGACTAGCCTCACACAAACTGTGTTCCTTAACTCTTTGCTTCCGGATCTTATCGCAAAAGAGGGTTCAGATGCGACTTTGTTTCTGAAAATATGCATTCCTATTGAAAATTGTAAGGATGCTAGTACATTTTATTTTAGAAACGCAATTTGTTTTTCGCAATGATATATACAACTTGGAAGGATCTAAGGTAGAGGCGACTTAGCTGTCCGATGTTCCAAGCGTTGGTGCGTCGTCATCGGAGTTGTTGCCACCGAGGAGGTAGTCGCAGGCGTTGGGGAAGTGGTGTAGAGCCCCCGGGCCATCGAGCCCGGAGATGTCGGCGCCACCCCAACTATCGGCGTCTTCGTCGAAGCTAGCGGTGGAGGCCGCCTCGGTGGTCGCTGGCCATTCTAGAGTCCTAATGGGAAGGAAAACTAAAACACGCAGAGCGCCCCTACCTGGCGCGCCAACTGTCGGTGTCAAAACTGGCGGCCTTGACACCGACGAGTGAATTTATGCTGCGTGCTCCCGACTCCGGAAGGTGTGCAAGATGGACACAAGGATTTATACTGGTTCAGGCAAGAGAAGGCCCTACGTCCAGTGGGGGGGAGGATGTCTTGTATTATCTTGCACCGAAGTGCTTGTAGGTAGGGGTGTACAAGCGAGTCGAGAGAGAGGGAGCTGGTCCCAAGTCTCATGGTGAAGAGTGTGAGTGAGCTTGAGTGCTCGAAAGTGTCCGCTAGGCCGGGTGAATTCCGATCGACGTGTGTGTGTGATTGACCTCTCCCTGGAGGGACTCCTGCCCTCCCCTTTTATAGCCGCAAGGGGAGGTACAGGCTTATAGTACAGTGTCTGAATAGAAGAGATGTTGGTGGGCGCCGCCTCGTCTCGGCCGAAGCCTCGGAGCTCCTCTTCTGCCTTGTGCCGAGGCCCTGGCGTGGGCGGTGGTCTTGTCTTGCACGGCGCCGCACTGTCGATGGCGGGCGCCGTTCCGTGGAGTCGGCTCCTCGATCTTGGCGATGGAGGGGACGTCTGTCCCAGCAGAGGTCAGCGAGGACGTCATGGTGAGCATGCCCGGACGCTGCAGCCTGCTGTAGCTTTGACCCGTCGCTGGTCAGAAGCTCCGGGGGCCACGGCGTTGCTGTCGTATACGGCACGACTGGCGTGGAGATACACCGCATGGGGGCCGTCTCCGCCTGCCCTGGCTCTGGGAGCCTGGGCGTACAGTGGTCAGGGCTTCAGGAGACCCGGCCTCCGTACAGGGGCGGCGCCGTGCGTCGGCTCGGGACGCGCCGTACTCCGTATTTGGACTCCCGGGATGGGACCTGTCATAAAGGTTAGTCATCATGGCGCCCTACAGTGTCAGGCATGGCCGTCACTGTAGGGGTAGCGTAATCATGAGTGTAGACGTAGAGTGGCGATGGGACGGCTCTGCCAAGGGATAGCGCCAGCCTGACATGCACTGTGGGAAGGCGGGCGGCAGATATACGTCAAGTCAGTGGCCAGGCTTGACCAGAAGGTGCGGCGCGTGCCGCCCGAGGCCCTGGCATGGGGGCTCGCTCGGGACGGAAGGCGGAAGCTCGTCCGAGGCCCTATTGAGGAGGGCTCGAACGAGGTGAGAAAAGGAGACTCGCTCGAGGCCTCAGCAGGGACGCAGAGGCGCCCTCATCCGTAGAGGCTGCCTCATCCATAGAGGCTCGGGCGAATCGGAGATTTGGTCCTCCGTAGAGGCCGCCTCATCCGTAGAGGCCGCCTCATCCGTAGAGGCTCGGGCGAATCGGAGATCTGGTCCTCCGTAGAGGCCGCCTCATCCGTAGAGGCTGCCTCATCCGTAGAGGCCCCCTCATCCGTAGAGGCCGCCTCATCCGTAGAGGCTCGGGCGAATTGGAGATCTGGTCCTCCGTAGAGGCCGCCT
This sequence comes from Chrysopogon serrulatus, assembly GCA_015844335.1. Classification (NCBI taxonomy): domain Eukaryota; kingdom Viridiplantae; phylum Streptophyta; class Magnoliopsida; order Poales; family Poaceae; genus Chrysopogon; species Chrysopogon serrulatus. The sequence continues at coordinate 29,081 of JADLZL010003129.1, read as the reverse complement.
CATCCGTAGAGGCTGCCTCATCCGTAGAGGCCCCCTCATCCGTAGAGGCCACCTCATCCGTAGAGGTTCGGGCGAATCGGAGATCTGGTCCTCCGTAGAGGCCGCCTCATCCGTAGAGGCTGCCTCATCCGTAGAGGCCCTCGTCCGTAGAGGCCGCCTCATCCGTAGAGGCTCGGGCGAATCGGAGATCTGGTCCTCCGTAGAGGCCGCCTCATCCGTAGAGGCTGCCTCATCCGTAGAGGCCCCCTCATCCGTAGAGGCCGCCTCATCCGTAGAGGCCTCATACAGGGTGGAGAATTGGCCCTTCATGGACCTTTGGTCTAATTTGCATTTGTTTTGGGTCTAGTTAAGTCCCTAGTTTGAGGGTACCCTAATTTTGGTATCCGACACCAGTGTCACATTTTACCCGGAGGTTTTAAATATCGTATCCACAGAGAACAGTTGTGATAATGACAAAGTATATAGACTTAACCCTACAATTAGGCATAGATCATATCAAGAAAAAGGAAAATAGCTAATGTACTCTAGTCCGACTACCGGTAAACTTTGTATAATATCGTCTTATCGGGCAAGTGACCTGAATAGGAGAAGAAACAGAGTAATCTACCTACCAGACACCTATCGCCTGTCTATCCTATCAACGGAAGTGGACTACGGAGGATTCAACGCAGCTATAGAGTCACCTACGCGAGCTACCACTATCCGGGCTAATCGGGGGGACATCCACAAGTAAACCTAGCCTAGGCACCACGCCTACACTACGAAATACTACTTCAAACAAGCAATTACCAAGATCAAAGTCCTCAATATGAGATGTGAACTAAAGAACGAATATAAACGACTACTTACTTGAATCGAATAGTAAATACAAAAAGTACCTCGGAACGCAGCTCGGGCGAGGAAGCTGAATCCGTAAGAACACAGCCACGAAGAAGCGCCGACATGCCGGAGCTCCTCCAGAATCTCTACTCCTCTACTCAATCTCTCTAATCTCTAAACAAGACTAGATCTAGAAGAACTAGTCTCTCCTAATTGCTACATCTAGATGAATTAGCTAGAACTAGATGAACTAGACTAGATCAACTAGAGGGACCCTAACCCTAATCTAATGAAGAATATGAAGCCTTGGGGTGTAGAATGCCTCTTGGAGGAGCCTTGGGCGTCATTATATAGGCCGAGGTGGAGTAGGGGGCAAGGAACCGCCACGTCAGCGATCCGCGTCTTCATCTCATGTGCACCGTCGGATCAAACCGACCTCAAATCAACGTAGGGATGCTGCGATTGGACTCCACGCAACCGAGGGAGGAAGACTCCAGAAGGCGGCGGTGATCGGTGGAGTTAGGGCGCCGGGCGGCCCAGGGTGGGGCCGGCCGGCCCCACCTTATCTCCTCTGCGGGCCCCGCTGCTTCGGGTGTCTTCTAGACCCTTCCTGAGTCCTCTAGCGATGTTGCTCCGATGTGGATCAATTTCGTGATAATTATGCATTGAAATCCTTCTTTTATCCTTTTCTGGAAAATCCCCTGGAAAATATAGAATATGCAAAACTCGTGGAATTTGTCAGATAAAGCCCTAGACTAGTATGTTTTCATGTTCTCCTTCAGGTTTAAAGTACTAGTAAAAGTTGACGCTAAGGAGTGTCAACAATATACCCCAGCTTACCTTTTGCCAGTCCCTTGGCAAACAATCTAAATCTAGTTCTTAATAAACTTGGATCGAGAATTGCTGTAATACTTTTATTTCTTTTAAGCTCACTTGCTTTTAAACATAAATTTTCCTTTGATTTAGACAAAACTACTCTAACTTTCAAACTTACCCATTTTACCTTTAACTATGGAGCTTTACAGCTTGTGCATAAATCTTGAGCATTCGAAAGATAGAACAATCAAGTCAAACACTATGTCTCAAATTCTTTACAGTACTAATATTCTAGAGTTTTGTAAATTTTCGCAATAAAACTCAGAGCTTAATTGTATGACACCCTCAAGTCTCTTTTTATATGTGGTATTTATGGTTCTCTCTTGAGGCATTAATTATGTTATGCCTTCCTACAACTAGGTATTTGTAGTGGAGCTCATAAGAGTGGCAATAACAAGGGTGAACATACTTGCAATTCATATATTGTAAAGTCAAACAATGGATCCATAGAGAATCGAGGCATTCAATCAAATCAAGATGTGCATGTATATGGAATATGGTGGATAGGTGCATATATGGTATTTAGTGGCTAATCCTAATTCTACTTTTGTTCTTTAAAACTAACTCTCTCCTTAGAACTTAGAACTCTTCGTGGAAAAATATGGGCTATCTTTATTTTCTCTTTCTTTCTCTTTTTCTCTCTTTTTTTTTAATCTGGGAGGCGGGTATCTATGTACCCATTGTTTTAATGCTGGGACACTTGTCCATCTTTTACTCCCATTTTTTTTCACTCTTCTCTCTTTTTTTTTGATACTTTTGCATAGCCACATGCATTCTTTGAATATAAATAATTAGAGAGATAATGATAAGAACTTAGAGCAATTAAACGGGGGGTTATCCTATAGGGTCTATTTTTAGGTGTTTACACCTAATGTAGGAGAGAAATATTTTTAAAGTGGATCTAGATGAAAGTGGAAATGACTGCGCTTACTTCCTAGAGTAGGAGTAATGCAATTGTGGGTGGAGTGCATAAGTGATCTTGATTTTAAAAAGCATGACAAGACTCTCATAAGGTATATTCCATAGGTTGACTAAACTCAATGTAAAAACAAGCAAAGATAAATGTGCAAAGGTTTTCCTAATTCTAAATTTATCATATATGGCTTTGGTAGGAATTTAGATTTTATCATACAAGAGCTCATCATGTAAGATTTTAGGTTTTCAAAATAAATCTCCAGAACTTAGTAATGATAAGAATAAGATAAATAGTAGCTTAGACCTTCATGTATCATTGTCGATCAATTACCTAGACTTTAGCTCAAGCGTGTGCCTCCACAAATTTCAGGTTCAGAGTAAATTCTTATATCAAAGTAGTCATATCCAAATTCAGGAGAATCCATGGTTAAATCTAGGCACTTAAAAAGAAATTTCAGTAGAGCAACTATTCATCATTTCCACTTTAAAAGATTAGAGAGAGAGTTCCTTAAATATACTTTAATTATTAAATCTAACATACACTATAGCTTACTAAAACAAAATTAATAGTAAAGACATATCTTAATCACGATGATAACGGGGGTGCATCTCCCCAAGCTAGTCCCTTCGATCGCATCGAGCCTTCATGTGCCCGAATATTTTTGTGTTTTTCTTAATTAAGGGTGAGCCTTCATGTGCTCATATAGTTTTGGCATTTTTAAATTTTTCTATGATACTATTGTGAACCTTCATGTGCTCACATATTTTTGGTATTTTTATGACTATAAAAAGTAGACTCGATAATCGCCTAGGTATAGTTACCTGATAACTAGGGGATGCTCCTCCCCAAGCTAGATGTTTGCAATTCTTGGTGTTAATGATCTTGAGTGAGGTAACCAGCAGCGGCCCCTAGTGGATGCCACTGATACTCTCTCCTTGTCATAATGTTGTTCCCGCATAATTATACTCCAACAAAAAAAAACCAAAACTCGAGGCTCGAATTTAATAATAGGTTAGCGGTCAGCCAATAAGTAATTGATTATTCTTTGAGTTGATTTGAATTGACAGGCTCTAGAGGATTCTCTTTTTTTTTTTGAATTTTCTATTTTAATTATATAGAAATTAAATATGAGTGCATGATATATAGTTCTATTATTTTTTATGCCTCCACATAGAATATTTATTCTTATGGGGTTTAGGTTTTTTTTCATAATGCAAGGAAGTAAACATAGATGATGCTTTTTTGCTGCTGCTACTACTACTACTATTATTATTATTATTTATACCACCACAGTAAATATTCCTATAGGGTTACCATAAGTTTATTCATGTAGGGATTTCAATATTTTATGATGCAATAAATGAAGCAATAAAGATTTTTATTTTCTTTTTTAATATTTATGAAGATGAATATACTAAAGCAAAATTATTAATGTAGATAGAAATACTAATTAATTAGAGAACTACCATATTACCTTATGACAAGGGTACGGAATCTTAAGTTTACCGACAGAACTTATTCTTCCACTCTTGTGTATTTCTCCATCTTGAGAGATGGAGGTTATGATGTTGCATACCTCTAGTGATGATGATGTCACTTTTGTTCTTTGATTTGACCAATAGGTTGAAGTAGAGCTTTTAATTATGGTCGGCAAAGATCTTGCTCAATGTATATGTTCACAGAACCCTCACTTGTAGATTTAATAAATTTTTCTCAATGTGTTGTCCTGTTTGCAAAACCAAGACAGAGATCAAGTGCATGGGTTCTGCTGGTGGTAAAACACCAACAAAACCAAATCTATTTCTTTATTTATTCTTCTCTATCCTTAAGCACATTGAACAAGATAAAGTTGGTGTTACATGAATTGTTTATTTATGCCATAAGTGGTAGGATCAAAAGATTAAGTATTTAATGTTGCAATTAAGTTCTCATAGTAGAAAAGAATAAATTGCTTTAACCAATGGAAGGATTGTCCATCTTTCCAAGATCGAATATAATATTTTAGCTTGTTTGGTTAAGACTGAGATTATAAGAACGGTGCCATGAATAATATTAAAAGACAGATCATGTTGAGTTAATTAGTTTAATCAATTAAAATTGTAACTCTAACATGTTTGTGTTTTTAATTTATGTGAACATCAAGATCAAGAGAAGAGCAGTGACCACTTACCTTAAAATATTACCTTTATTATTAGAGCGTGATAGCACTAAGTGATGAAGAGTAATTGACTGGTGATGCTTTCCTTCTCTTGCATCTTGAGTTGTTCATAGACTTCCTGACTCCTTTGTCGTATTTATTCTTTTACCATCTTTTGCTTCTTTGATCTTTTGACTTTTTTTTTTTTTCACTCCAATTATTATTATGCCTGCAATAGATTAGTGGACAGTACATACCCGAAGGAATATACAGATTTTGAACACAGGTTGCTTGTCCAAGATTTTATTTTGTCTATGCTTAATGAAAAGATAATATTAATATTGTTTAGCATAAATCATATTTTATACAGGCATGACTTAAAGCAAAGTAACTTATAGTAGAAGATAAAGTGAATGAATCATTAATGCTCATAGTTCTCTCATTCATGATGAATGAGCTATGTCTTCTTTTTACAAAGTTATTAAAGTTAAGCATGTACTCTGTCACATCTCTAATTCGAATTTATCTCAAAATATCCAATGTCTACTACAGTATCTTATCGGTTCAAAAATCAACCTAGACACCACGTCTAATTTGACTTAGGAAGGTATTCTAACCTAAGCACCACGCTTAATTCAAAAAGCCTTTGAAAGTAAAATCAATACACCTCTTAGTTCAAGAATCAAACTAAACACCTTGTCTAATTATGACTCAAGAAAATAGTTTAAACTAAGCACCATGCCTAATTTAAAAGGTATATGAAATTTCTTCAAACCTTAAACATACTATAGCAAGCAAAGGTAACATAAAAGTTTATAGAATGTTATTCAAACAGAGATGAAAGAGTATGATTAATAAATTGAATAAAGGTAGAGACAACCAATATTAGCAATATAGAATTTTCTAAATAAGACCATTCCCCCAAGCTGGAATTTTATAAAGTAAATGTAAGCTTGAGTGGATATAATTCAAAATTGCATAATGGTTGTTTTAACATACCTGGTGCCGCCATTAGTTATTTTCTTACTTCAAACCTAAAATGGTTAGTGACAAAAATACCCAAAGGAATATTTTGATAATTATAACTCTGCTCAATTCACAAGGGTATAACAAAAGGTGCAAGCTCAATTAAATTTAATTTTTTTTAAGAGTGGTTATTTTGGGACACAAAGTTGTTCTTAGCAAACCTTCTGATTATCATACTTTAAATTGGTGAGGTGGTTTCCTCTAGAACATTAGCCCTTGTGCACCTATATCCATATTACAACGAGATCTATAATATTTATGATAAACATATGCATCTACAACCACCCTCTTAATGATTTTATAAACAGGTAAAATAAGGGGGTTAAAGATCTCATGTGCGGTAATATTAGAGAGACCAAAAGATTCGGGAGATTTCTCATATGAGCATGGATTTGATAAAGTGTTAATGAGATAATTCCTATGCTCATTAATGTGATCTCCTTTTCAAACTCTAAGAGTGTCTATTCATAGTTGTCTATAGGCAACAAGTTTATATCTATTATTTTATACCTATGACATTTATTGGATGTTTTATTTTCTAGGATTCCCCATGAATTGATGTTCCTAAGGTTGGTCTCTTCTAAAGGTTTCTCTAAACTTGGGTGAGTTTTGTTTATTAAAGAAATTAATTTAAGTTCACTATTTGAATTTAAACCAAGTTTAGATGCTAGAGCTTCATCTTCTTCCATCTATTCTTTCACAATGGCAGACGTATTTCTAGTATATTCTACATATTTCTGCCATTGATGTTACTCTTCTTGGGTATTCCTATAATCGTCATGACCCTTATTTTTGAGATGTCTTAATAGATTTCTAGGATTATTATGAAGTTTAGTAGAAAGAGCATAAAAAGATTCATTGGAGTCAAGGATGGGTTTAGAGATGGGTTCAAAGACATTTAATGTGAGCATAGAAGGGGAGAAGATAGAATTTATTCCTAAGTGGGTTAGCTCTCCTTCTATGGCATCATTCAACATGCCATCCTTGTATTCTTTCCAATGTCTTTCAGAAGGAAAGGGAAGTTGACTACACTTTTCCTAAGATGCTCTTTTGAGAAGATCTAATGTGTATTGTTTTATGAGCATCTTAGCCAACTGGAAGTCTAAATCATTAAAGTGGAATTTTAAGGGTTTAGGATTGATAGCTAAATCTTGAGAATAGAATGATTATGTTTTAGCTACCGAGACTTCCATATCTAGTTCGGGTGATAAGATATCCCGAATCATATTAATTAGACATGGGCGTAGCTCATAGCCAGGTGTTATGATAGGTTCCATAGATTTTGGTGGCTCAAAGCTTCGCACATGTCATAAAGATAGATAGAAATAAAATTAAAGACATCCATAAGGATGAATATAAAAATAATGAAGAGACTGGGATAAAAACAGGATTAAAGCATCCATAAGGATGAACACAAAAATTATTGAAGAGACTGGGATAAAATAAGAAAAGATAAAAGTATAATACAAGATTAAGCTAGACTAAGTTAAAATCAGCAAACCGTTCCCGACAACGGCGCCAAAAATGTTTGTTGGTATTTTTAACGCACTCTATTTAAATAAGTTTTAAGTAGGATTATCCGCAAGCGCCACGTAGATATCATACCAGGTGTCACATTTTACCCGGAGGTTTTAAATATCGTATCCACAGAGAACAGTTGTGATAATGACAAAGTATATAGACTTAACCGTACAATTAGGCATAGATCATATCAAGAAAAAGGAAATAGCTAATGTACTCTAGTTCTGACTACCGGTAAACTTTGTATAATATCGTCTTATCGGGCAAGTGACCTGAATAGGAGAAGAAACAGAGTAATCTACCTACTAGACACCTATCAGCCTGTCTATCCTATCAACGGGAAGTGGACTACAGTGGATTCAACACAGCTATAGAGTCACCTACGTGAGCTACCACTATCCGGCTAATCAGGGGACATCCACAAGTAAACCTAGCCTAGGCACCACGCCTACACTACGAAATACTACTTCAACCAAGCAATTACCAAGATCAAAGTCCTCAATATGAGATGTGAACTAAAGAACAAATATAAACGACTGCTTACTTGAATCAGAATAGTAAATACAAAAGTACCTCAGAACGCAGCTCCGGGCGAGGAAGCTGAATCCAGAAGAACACAGCCACGAAGAAGCGCCGACATGCCGGAGCTCCTCCAGAATCTCTACTCCTCTACTCAATCTCTCTAATCTCTAAACAAGACTAGATCTAGAAGAACTAGTCTCTCCTAATTGCTACATCTAGATGAACTAGCTAGAACTAGATGAACTAGACTAGATCAACTAGAGGGACCCTAACCCTAATCTAATGAAGAATATGAAGCCTTGGGGTGTAGAATGCCTCTTGGAGGGAGCCTTGGGCGTCATTATATAGGCCGAGGTGGAGTAGGGGGCAAGGAACCGCCACGTCAGCGATCCGCGTCTTCATCTCATGTGCACCGTCGGGATCAAACCGACCTCAAATCAACGTAGGGATGCTGCGATTGGACTCCACGCAACCGAGGGAGGAAGACTCCGAAAGGCGGCGGTGATCGGTGGAGTTAGGGCGCCGGGCGGCCCAGGGGGCAGCCGGCCGGCCCCACCTTATCTCCTCTGCGGGGCCCCGCCGCCGGGTGTCTTCTAGACCCTTCCCCGAGTCCTCTAGCGATGTTGCTCCGATGTGGATCAATTTAAGTGATAATTATGCATTGAAATCCTTCTTTTATCCTTTTCTGGAAAATCCCCGGAAAATATAGAATATGCAAAACTCGTGAAATTTGTCGATAAAGCCCTAGACTAGTATGTTTTCATGTTCTCCTTCGGGTTTAAAGTACTAGTAAAAGTTGACGCTAAGGAGTGTCAACAACCATCGCGCGGTCTCCTCCGCGCGGGCGCTTTTGCGCGTTGGGCCGAGCCCAAGCTGTGCCGGCCAGGGCCAGTTTGCCCTTTCTTTTTCCAAGAAGAATTAGAAATGGCTTTTCTTTTTACTTGCTGAGCTGAACTTTGGAAAATCATATAAAATAGTAGAAAAATCCAAAAATGATGAAACCAATTTTGTTGGTTTCCTAAATTCATGCTCTATCCACTGGTATAGTTTGTTCATGTGTTTCTGTTATGTTTCTAGTAGGTAATTAATTGCTTTACTATGCTTGTCCTTAATAGATTAATGTAGATAATGATTTATCATGGCAAGATGTTAAAATATTTAACCCTAAGTATTCATGCAGTAGCTTGGTTGTGCATAGGTGTACTCTCTGTAATTTTGGTAGCTCCTAAAGAGTTAGTTTATTAAGGTAGATAAAATACCCTAGTTAGAATATAGAATAAAATGACTAGAAAGTAGTTATAACTTAGGCTTATCATGAATTAATGCTTATTGAGAGTACTAGCCAGTTAATCATGTTAGCCATTAGAGTTAGCTATTAGATTGGCTTGTTGTGTTTCCTTTTAAGAGTTGTTGTTGCCGTTGATTCATTGCATCATCATCGCATGCATGTAGAGAACGAGTCCGTGCTGTACCTTTCCGACAGAGACGCCGAGTACGAGGAGGTGATCGAGGAGTACGTGGAGGAGATCCCAGTGCTGGAGGAGTCCCAGGAGTTTTAGGAGCCATGGTTGACTGACTCTGCTGACCCGCCTGCCCAAGGCAAGCCCCGGTGCATAACCTATATTTTATGAATTTATGAATATCTATATGTTATGCATTTACGTTACAGGCATTGTTATGAAACCCACGTGCATATATTTATCTATCCTATGAGTCTTACTAGTATGATAGGGTCGAGTAGATGCTATGCTTAGGATGTCGGTAGCGTGAGTAACCTGCCGTTACTCACAAGTAGGAGGACACTTTGCTCACATGATAAAGTGGTGGAAAGGAATATGTTGACCGGGCAGGGATATGGTATGGTTATTGGTGGTGTGCAATAAGTTATGTCCTGCGGCCAACGGGGCTTAATTTGGTTACATGGTTTCCCTGTCCACGTCGGTTAAGGACTGATCGTTGCTAAGGGTTGAAGGTTAAGTCACAGATCTCCTTATCCCGAATACATACTTGGGTATGGGCGCTTGGAAGGCTTGCTCTCTCTTGTCTTGGGTTCCGGCTTCATCCGGACCGGCTGTATGGGGGCGGGGATGGTGGAGGTCCTTGCACCACCACTTACGGCGGGGTCGTAAGTGCTAGGGGCTCGGAGTCCAAGTTAGGATGGGGATCTGGAGCCCCGGGCAAAAGATAGCAAGCTGTTCTCGTCTGTGTCTAGGATGCAGACGGGAAGTGTGTTTTGGGGTACCCAGCTGGGCGCATTGATTCGCGAATCGCCGTTCCTGAACGGTAACGACGAGAGCCTTATTCTGGCAGTGTAGTAAGAAATGGAAGATGAAAGATGGACAAAAAGAGATCCTGATTGCTTACCACTTGCTTGAAAGTAGTACAGGTGCTTATATAGCATGGATAGCTAATTTACTAAAATACGGCTAATAATATGGAAATAAGGACTCATGCTTAGTAATGCTTTTCTGCAAATAAACTAAACCAGCAAACCTTAAAGCCTATGCATATCCTTGAGAGTCGGGATATATACTTCCCATTCGGGTAAGTCTTGCGAGTACATTGTGTACTCAGAGTTTATTTCCCCTATTGTAGGTTCAGCTTGAGGAGTAGCACTTGTGTGGAGGATTCATCTGGTGGGCACAGACGGAATCCTTGTATCGCTTTCCGTTAGATGTCTATTTTAGTTCCGCTTTTTTTTATTTTCGCACTCAACACCGGTATTGTAATGAATAAATTTGTGAACTCTTGCTGTATGAAATGGACTAAGTGATGTAAGTTCCGTACTCAATTGTATCCTGGTTAAATTTGTGGTTTATCGAGTTCTCCGTTGGGTGTACTCGACAGAATCGATTAAATCAGTGCACTCCCTTGAGTACTTAGTGTCGAATGGAAGACAAGTACTCTTGTGAATGTATTAATTTAGGCGGTTCTGCCACAGGTGGTATCAGAGCATAATTGAGTATTCGGAGCTTAAGAACCTATTTCTAAATCTAAAACTTGACCAACAAAAGTCTTTTCAAAAGGTTAGGGCGTGGTTCTTTGCGTATACAAGTATAAGCCCTAGAAATATGGTTATGTATCTAGGATAGTGGCACTGTTTTAACTAATTATTTTCTGCAGGTACACTAACTTGCGTAACGTAAGAATCGATTAGCGTTCGCCAAGTGAGTGTGCGATGTGCCAAAATTTTGCGTGCCACTATATTTAAACTTGAGCGAGCGAATTGGTCGAGCATGCATCATTAAAGATAAAACTTCATATGATTAAGTCTCCCCTCACGTGAACCTCGATAATTGATAATTCACTAAAAATCATTGCTCTCATCCAAGTAGAAATCTAGATTCTAAATGATGTTTCAGTCTTGTCAGTTTCCTCAGTCGCTGGTTTCGAGTTGGAAGACCGGGTTGCTGATTTTGGATGGTCTGCTTGCAGATGAGGGTTAACTCCGAGCGCGGTAGCTACAGCGGTGGAAACGTGCAAGGCGATGGTGGCCACGAGGAGGTTCGGGGGTGGTGGTCCGGGTGCCGAAGGGAATGCCGCGGACCCAGCCCGTCAGCCACCACCACCACCACCAGTTTCCCCGACCATCGCGGAGATGATGGCGGAGATGGCAGCCGCTCGCCGAGACTCAGCCCATGCCCTGGAGTTGATGGCACAGGCTGTTGGAGGATTTCCTCGCTGTGGAAATGGTGGGAAGGGAGGCGGTGGTCAAGACCAGGAGAAGCTCTGCACCTACAAGGACTTCGTGGGGACTCGGCCGCCTACTTTCACCCCCCAATGCGGCAGAGCCTCTTGACGCGGAGCATTGGCTTCGTGGTCAGGAGCGAAGTTCTTCTTTGCTCACCGGGATCACCGACGACCCGAAGGTGCACTTTGCCGCCAGCAGCTGCGGCAGGGTTCCACGACTACTTGGTGGGACACTTTCACTGCCATGCGGCGCACGGGTCACCGGTGACTTGGGACGAGGTTCTCACTTTGCCTTCCGTCGGCACTTTGTTCCCGGCGGCCATCCGAGAGGAAGTCGAAAGGAGTTCATAGATCTGAAGCAAGGGAACATGTCCGTGATGGATTATGTTCACAAGTTCAACGACTGTCCCCCAAGTATCTTTGGCACTCGTGTGGACACCGATGAGAAGAAGATGGATTGTTTCAACCGTGGTCTTTCCAAATTTACTCCGGGGAGAAATCAGATAATCTTGGAGGTTATCATACTTTTGGGGAGCTGATGAATGCTGCCATCACTATGGAGGGATTGCAGCGTGACACATAGGCAGAATGGAGCAGGAAGAGAGCAGCTATGGGTTCTTCTAGTCATCAGCAATCTCGGAAGGTCCAGATGGTCCGGAGAGTGTCTCACAACTCTCCTGGGGGACAGCATTCGTACCAGTCTCAGCAGGCCCGTCCAGTGTACCAGCCTCGATGCCGTGCACCCATCCAGCCGGACCGCAGCCGGACCCAGCCCAGACTCAGCAGCCCCAGAGACAGCAGTTTCCACCTCGTCAGGGTCAGGAAAGCAGCAAGGCAGTCCCACCCAATGCTTGTTTCAAGTGTGGCAAGGAAGGTCACTATATTCGGAATTGTCCACAGAACCAGCCTTCTCAGTCTTCAACTAACTCTCGTTTGGTCAGGAGGACCTTTATTAAGAAGAAGATGCACACCAGACCACCTTTGGACAAGTTAACTACACCGAGGCGGATGAGATCCCGCGTGGAGAGCCCGTGATGGCTGGTATGTTCTCCATCAACTCCCATCCAGCATTCGTGTTGTTCGATTCTGGTGCATCACATTCATTTATGAGCATGGGATATGCACTAAGGAACAGTATTCCCGCGGTGGAAATGTCTGTTGCCTATAAGATATTGACACCGGGAGCACATCTGTGCATTAATACCTGGACAGAGACAGTCCGTGTAGTGCTAGCCACTCACACCTATTGTGTCCAGTTTTTGATACTGCCTGGTCAGGGGTTAGATGTGATTCTTGGGATGAACTGGATGCAGCAAAATAGGGTAGTCCTAAACCTTGATCGGAGAGCAGTTGAGATGAATCTTCCTTCTTCTGAGGATAGGATGTCTCTTCTTATGCCACTAGTTCCAGTTTCATCAGTGGTTGCCCACGTTGAAGCCTCTGCCGATCTTGCTTCTATTCCGGTGGTATGTGAGTTTCCTGATGTTTTTCCTGATAAACTTCCGGGGTTGCCACCTGATAGAGAGATAGAGTTCACCATAGAATTGGAGCCTGGGACTGTTCCCGTATCGCGGCGTCCTTACCGCATGGCTCCACCAGAATTAGCTGAGATGAAAAAACAGTTAGAAGAGTTGCAAAAGGATCGTTTCATCCGTCCTAGCTCATCACCTTGGGGTTGTCCAGCCATTTTTGTTAAGAAGAAGGATGGTACTCTTCGTATGTGTGTGGATTACCGGCCTCTTAATGCGGTAACCATTAAGAACAAGTATCCCTTGCCTCGTATCGACCTCTTGTTCGATCAGTTAGCTGGTGCCAAAGTGTTCTCAAAAATTGATCTCCGTTTTGGGTACCATCAGATCAAAATCCGCCCCGAAGATATTCCCAAAACAGCCTTCTCTACTAGGTACGGTCTTTATGAGTACCTGGTTATGTCCTTTGGCCTCACCAATGCTCCTGCCTTCTTCATATATCTCATGAATTCAGTCTTCATGCCGGAGTTAGACAAGTTTGTGGTGGTCTTCATTGATGATATCCTGATATATTCCAAGAATGAGCAAGAGCATGCGCAGCATCTCCGAGTAGTGTTGACCCGACTGCGTGAACACCAGTTGTATGCCAAGTTCAGCAAGTGTGCATTTTGGTTAGATCAAGTGCAATTTTTGGGGCATGTCTTGACTCCTGAGGGTATCTCGGTAGATCCTAGCAAGGTGCAAGATGTCTTAAATTGGCAGTCTCCCGAATCAGCTCATCAAGTTCGTCAATTCTTGGGTTTAGCTGGTTATTATCGTCGCTTCATTCCAGACTTCTCTAAACTAGCCCAACCCATGACCAATCTGCTTCGTAAGGATTCCAAGTTTGTGTGGACTCCTGCTTGTGAGGAAGCCTTTCAAACTCTGAAGAAATTACTCACCTCGGCCCCAGTCCTTGCTCAACCGATATTGAGAGGCCTTTTGATGTGTACTGTGATGCATCCAAGACGGGACTCGGTTGTGTGCTCATGCAAGATGGAAGAGTGATAGCCTATGCTTCCCGTCAGTTGAAGAAACATGAAGTGAATTATCCCACTCATGATTTGGAGCTTGCTGCAGTTGTACATGCTCTAAAAATATGGAGACACTATTTGTTGGGAAATAAGGTGCATGTTTATACGGACCACAAGAGCCTCAAATATATTTTTACTCAACCTGAGTTAAATATGAGGCAGCGGAGATGGCTTGAGTTGATCAAAGATTATAATCTAGAAGTTCATTATCATCCTGGAAAAGCTAATGTGGTAGCTGATGCCTTGAGTAGGAACCACATAGAGTGGAGGAGCCCTTGCCTCATTCTCATCCTGAGATTTTAGCACATATTTCCTTGGTCTCTAACTTGCATGAGAGAATAATTATGGAGCAAAGGCAAGATACGGAAGAAATCCCCCATATCAAGAAGTTGATAGCTGAAAATCGTGGTCCTTATTTCAGCATTGATGAGATGGGTGTGGTTAGGTTCAAAAATCGTTTGGTGGTTCCTGCTAGCAAAGAACTTAGAAGAACAATTTTGGATGAGGCACATAATTCCAAATTGTCCATTCACCCAGGAAGTAACAAGATGTACCATGATCTGCGTACCCTGTATTGGTGGCCAAAAATGAAGCAGCACATCACTAGGTTTATTGCGGAATGTGACACTTGTAGGAGGGTTAAGGCGGATCACCTCCGTACCCCGGGTTATTTACAGCCCCTACCAATTCCTGCTTGGAAGTGGGAAGATATTTGCATGGATTTTATTAATGGTCTTTCCCGTACCGCCAAGGGGTACGACTCCATTTGGGTCATAGTAGATCGCCTTACCAAATCAGCTCATTTCCTTTCGGTGAAGACAAGATATACAGCTACTGAGTATGCCAAGCTGTATTTTGAGAAGATTGTGTGTTTGCATGGAGTGCCTTTGACCATCATTTCTGATAGGGGATCGGTGTTTGTCTCTCAATTCTGGAAGCACTTGCAACAGTGTTTGGGCACTCAACTTCTTGCTAGTACTGCCTATCACCCACAAACAGATGGTCAGACTGAGAGAGTTAATCAAATCTTGGAAGATATGTTGAGGGCTTGTGTCATTTCTTTTTCTAAGAAGTGGGACGAGTGCTTGCCTTTTGCTGAGTTCTCGTATAACAACAGCTATTAAGAAAGCATTCAAATGGCACCTTTTGAAGCTCTCTATGGCAAGAAATGTAGAACACCACTTAATTGGGTTGAAGTGGGAGATCGGGGTCACTTTGGGCCTGACATTATCAATAATGCAAGAGAACAAGTTCGCGTGATTCAAAGCCATCTAAAAGCGGCACAAGCTCGCCAGAAGAGTTATGCGGATAAGAGAAGAAGACCATTAGAGTTTGAAGAAGGCGATTATGTCTATATCAAGGTGTCTCCTATGAGAAGTGTGCATCGGTTTGGAGTTCAAGGGAAGTTGGCTCCCCGATATGTGGGACCTTATCAGATCATAGAGCGATGTGGTTCGGTTGCTTATCGCATCCAACTCCCCGATATCTTGTCAGCAGTCCACAATGTTTTCCATGTCTCCCAGCAAAAGAAGTGTTTGAGAGTTCCAACAGAGGTAGTGGAGATTGAAGGATTATCTCTTCAGCCTGATCTCACATATATTGAGCATCCTATCAAGGTCCTAGATGAGAAGGAAAGGGTTACAAGAAACAAGGTAATGAAATTCTATAAGGTCCAATGGCAAAATCATTCAGAGGAAGAAGCAACGTGGGAACAAGAAGATTATCTTTTGAAAAACTACCCTCACCTCCTACCTAATGTGCCAAGGTAATCAAACTAAAATGTTTAGAATACCCTACCTTTCCCACACTAGGCACACACATGAAATCTCGAGGACGAGATTTTTGTTAGGGGGGAAGAGCTGTAACACCCTCGGTGTTGCGCACTAAAACATTTTCTAAATTGTCTCATGAGCATTGTCATTTCATGTTAATGCATGTGTGGAAGTGTGTAGATAATTATTCTCAACCTTTAAATGTTAATAAAGTTGTTAAATAAAAGTTAAATAAAAGGTTAGTTCAAGTACTCTTTTATATCACTTAGGGATAAAGATCAATTTTTATTAAGCAAAAGTAATATATAACTTGTATGTGAAATTTAAACAAAGTTTGTAGTACAAGTCTTGTAGGAAACAATGCAACTTGTTTCACTGAAAAATAAATTCATTAACTAGTTTTTCTAGCAGCTCAGAAATCCAATTTGAATTAAGTTTCAGCTCAGCACTAAGCTTTTTCCTAAGTCTGGAAATCAGCTGACAAACCTTGTTGGCAAGCAATTTTTATAAAATCTATCCAAGCAGTGGTGTCATGCTATAGCCTTAGTTAGTAGCCTAATGAACTCTCTCTGGAGTGTATAGGGTGGTTTGGCAGAAGTCCAGCTCTTAGACATCGAAAACCATGCTTCAAAAGCCTCAAAACCTCACTGTCTTGGTCTGGTTCACGCTCTGGCTAAGCTCTGCGTTGTCATTGACAAGCACAGATTGACATGGCTATAGTTTCTTCCCTGCTCAAGCATAGCCCGAATAGGATACATTGTGGAGTAGCCTTAAGTGCCCTCGTGAGCCTTCTGAAGTTGGTTGGGCCGTATCCGAGCTAGTTTGGTCACGGTCATCGCTTTAAAAATCGTGCACAGCACCGTTTGGCTCGGCGTGGCGAGCACCGCGTGCTCTGGCGTCGCGGATCGCTGTCGGGCCGACTGCTTGGCGCCGTCGCGTCGCTGCCGGCTCGCCCGTGGCTTTCGGCTGGCGTTCTTCCGGCTCGACAAGGGTCGCTACCCTGCCGTCGAGTCGCCGCGTCGTGTCTCGCTGCCGCCGCGTCGCCTCCCGCGCGCTGGTGGCCGTCCTCGCCGTCGCCTTACCATTTATGGCACTGCGACCGCCCGGTGCTGCTCCTCTCCTCTCGCTCGAGCGCGTGCGTTCCTGGTGCTCTGAGTAGACGCGAAGCTGAGCGCCTAAGCCGACCGTTTCCCGCCAAGGTAAGGACGACCAGAGCCTGCTGCCGTGACCGCCGCCGTGCGCCATTAAATTGCGGCAGGGAGAGGTCACCTCGGGTTAATTCACCATGTCGAGTGCTCCGCAATCAATTCCCTGAGCCAACCGTACCCATCCTGCTTTGGTTGGCGCCGTGCCAAGCTCCAATTTGGAGTCTTCGTCGTCGCCGGTCTATGAAAGGCCGAGAGCGCCCCATCCGAAAGCCATCACTTCTCAGAGCACTAGAACCCAATTCGATGGCGCGAATAGTTTCACCTTGAACCCCTCTACAGCCTGCGCATCTCTACCAGACCGCTATCACCACCTTTGAGTCGCTGGCACGGTCGTGCCAGCCGTGGTGCGCCGCCGTGCTCTCTGCTCGCACGCGGCCAGCACCTCTCAACTCTCCTCTCACCCAGCCAACTCTGCAGTAAGGTTAAGGGTAAGTCCTTAGTGCTCTTGCGCCTTCCTACTCCGCCTTCCATGCCCCCCACCGTGGCGGGCAGGCCGCGTCATAGCCGTGGACCGCCTCGGGATGGCGCCACCGTGGGCCGCCATGCCACGGGGTCCCCCTGTCGCACTAGGGTGCCGTGAGGCCCGCGCAAGCCTTAAGCATGGGTCACCGTCGGTCCCCGGTCGGCCGGTGAGGCCTTGGTCGGCCAGGCCGAGCCACCGCGTGCCGCGCTTCTGCGCCACGCCGTGTCTTGCCGCCGCCCGAGGGGCTTGGTTTTGGTAAAGATAAGAAAGGATAGGGTGCTTTGGATGCAAGCGGTGTGAGTATAGAAACAAGATGCCAACAGTTCTCACGTGAATAGCTAGAAGTTCGGGGGGTTTTTTTGCAAAACGGCTGGCAAGCGCGCGGTCTCCTCCACGCGGGCCGCCTTTGCTTGGCGTTGGGCCGAGCCCAAGCTGGGCCGGCCAGGCCGATTGCCCTTTCTTTTTCCAAGAAGAATTAGAAATGGCTTTTCTTTTTACTTGCCGAAATTTGAACTTTGGAAAATCATATAAAATAGTAGAAAAATCCAAAAATGATGAAACCAATTTTGTTGGTTTCCTAAATTCGTGCTCTATCCACTGGTATAGTTTGTTCATGTGTTTCTGTTATGTTTCTAGTAGGTAATTAATTGCTTTACTATGCTTGTCCTTAATAGATTAATGTAGATAATGATTTATCATGGCAAGATGTTAAAATATTTAACCCTAAGTATTCATGCAAGAGCTTGGTTGTGCATAGGTGTACTCTCTGTAATTTTGGTAGCTCCTAAAGAGTTAGTTTATTAAGGTAGATAAAATACCATAGTTAGAATATAGAATAAAATGACTAGAAAGTAGTTATAACTTAGGCTTATCATGAATTAATGCTTATTGAGAGTACTAGCCAGTTAATCATGTTAGCCATTAGAGTTAGCTATTAGATTGGCTTGTTGTGTTTTCTTTTAAGAGTTGTTGTTGCCGTTGATTCATTGTATCATCATCGCATGCATATAGAGAACGAGTCCGTCTTTGTACCTTTCTCGACGGAGACGCCGAGTACGAGGAGGTGATCGAGGAGTACGTGGAGGAGATCCCAGTGCTGGAGGAGTCCCAGGAGTTTCAGGAGCCGTGGTTGACTGACTCTGCTGACCCGCCTGCCCAAGGCAAGCCCCGGTGCATAACCTATATTTTATAAATTTATGAATATCTATATGTTATGCATTTACGTTACAGGCATTGTTATGAAACCCACGTGCATATATTTATCTATCCTATGAGTCTTACTAGTATGATAGGGTCGAGTAGATGCTTTGTTTAGGATGTCGGTAGCGTGAGTAACCTGCCGTTACTCACAAGTAGGAGGACACTTTGCTCACATGATAAAGTGGTGGAAAGGAATATGTTGACCGGGCAGGGATATGGTATGGTTATTGGTGGTGTACAACAAGTTATGTCCTGCGGCCAATGGGGCTTAATTTGGTTACATGGTTTCCCTGTCCACGTCGGTTAAGGACTGATCGTTGCTAAGGGTTGAAGGTTAAGTCACAGATCTCCTTATCCCGAACACATACTTGGGTATGGGCGCTTGGAAGGCTTGCTCTCTCTTGTCTTGGGTTCCGGCTTCATCCGGACCGGCCGTATATGGGGCGGGGATGGTGGAGGTCCTTGCACCACCACTTACGGCGGGGTCGTAAGTCTTTGGGGGCTCGAGTCCAAGTTAGGACGGGGATCCGGAGCCCCGGGCAAAAGATAGCAAGTCGTTCTCGTCTGTGTCTAGGATGCGGGCGGGGAGTGTGTTTTGGGGTACCCAGCTGGGCGCATTGATTCGCGAATCGCCGTTCCTGAACGGTAACGACGAGAGCCTTATTCTGGCAGCGTAGTAAGAAATGGAAGATGAAAGATGGACAAAAAGAGATCCTGATTGCTTACCACTTGCTTGAAAGTAGTACAGGTGCTTACATAGCATGGATAGCTAATTTACTAAAATACGGCTAATAATATGGAAATAAGGACTCATGCTTAGTAATGCTTTTCTGCAAATAAACTAAACTAGCAAGCCTTAAAGCCTATGCATATCCTTGAGAGTCGGGATATATACTTCCCATTCGGGTAAGTCTTGCGAGTACATTGTGTACTCAGGGTTTATTTCCCCTGTTGCAGGTTCAGCTTGAGGAGTAGCACTTGTGTGGAGGATTCATCTGGTGGGCACAGACGGAATCCTTGTATCGCTTTCCGTTAGATGTCTATTTTAGTTCCGCTGTTTTTATTTCCGCACTCTGAACACTGGTATTGTAATGAATAAATTTGTGAACTCTTGCTGTATGAAATGGACTAAGTGATGTAAGTTCCATACTCAATTGTATCCTGGTTAAATTTGTGGTTTATCGAGTTCTCCGTTGGGTGTGCTCGACAGAATCGATTAAATCAGTGCGCTCCCTTGAGTACTTAGTGTCGAATGGAAGACAAGTACTCCTATGAGTGTATTAATTTAGGCGGTTCTGCCACAAGACATGGCTATGGAGGGTGCTCAACCACGACGTACTCGTTCGTCCATTCAATGTACGTGACCTTCTATTGCCTCACCGAGAAGCTTCTCGTGGATGAGCTGTAGGTAGAAGTCGTCGATTTTGCCGCTGAAACCCATGGCTCTCGGGTGTGGAGCTTGTGCTAGCTCGCGGGCGGTGTGTGTGGGCTGCTAGCTTGTGTGATACAGATGCAGTGTGTGCACACTTCCGAAGGATACGAGTGGAGCAAAGCTTGCTTGGTCATGGTGTGCTGGTCTAAGTGCTCGTGTGATGCCTGAATTCTCCCTGATTCGGTGGTGCTGCAGTTGGGGTGAGCATGCCCACGACGCATTTGATAAAATGTCTCAACAGGGGTGAACTCACCTATTAAAGGAAGAGGTGACTACATGCAAACCAAGCCAAACAACCAAACACAAATTCATCGTAGCCAGGCTCAGCATCACAGGCAACCAAACAAATAGGTCTTGGCTTGCCAGAGGCAGACTTAGGCTAGTGTGGCTCTGTTTTGCTAGCCAAGCTTATATAAGAAACGAACAAAACACACCCTATAGGTCCTCCCTTAAAGCAAAAGGAAGAGGTGTAAGAGTGAAAATAGTCGACCATGTCAATAAAATCATCTATAAAAATAAGTAGCTTGATGATGATTAAATATGAATGGTTTTAATATTCGGATCATCAAATATTTATTATGGTTTTTGATAACCAAAAATCTTAAAATAAATATAACTCCAGTTTTTTAGTGCTTCATTTCGCCTTCCAAAGTTTTCCAAACCAACACGGAAATCGCCTGGGCATCTACAAGCCTCGCCTAGACATGTACAAGCCTCGGGCCGGCCCTGGCCCTATACGGACCAGATCTGCTTGTATGCTGCAACCTACCTTTTCTTCCTCCATTCCATCTCCACCCGAGCGCTCTCTCTCTCGTGGTGACGCCTGGGCAACCGTCGCTGCTCCCTGCGTAGGTGCTCAGGTCTTCTTTGCCCCCTTCGCAGGCGACGAGCACCATTAGGTACGCCCTCCCCTTTGGTCTTCCCTTCATGTTGCGGGAAACCGTCCACCCCAACCCTAACTTACTATTTGTGTTCGGCAGTGGCGGACGCAACATTGTAATATTAGGTGTACAAACTATTTTTTTATTTTGTTCCTAATCATATCTATAAACAACAATTTAACATCTACTAAATAACACTCATTCACACCTATAAACTCTAAAATTAGTCCTATGGAGGTGCTTATAGGGTGAAATTTGCGTGTATACGTACATGTAAGTGAGTGTGCATGTATTGTCACCGTTTGTGTCTGCATCTTTGTGCAATTCGCAAAATGCCAAATATGTGATGTTACTTTCATAACTCACTTGGTGACTTGGTATATATGAAATGAATACCCCGATCTACATATGTATTTATAGTGGCAACTTTTTATACTTTTTAATATTTCCCCTTCATGTTTATTTATTCCTTAATTTTTTCTTATTATACAAAGGGATGGTTCAGATGGGCTGAATTTCAGCCTGGGTTTTGGGATGGTTTGGATCGGCTGGAATCCACCATCCACCCAAAGATCTATTTGAATGTCGTGAGCAGCCCCACCTCATTCAAATTCAAATATTTAAAACCATGCACCTCCTTCAAAAAAAGGCGCCAACAAACCAGTAAACAACAACACACATACTCACATTTAGTAACTGTTTACTACCACAAAGTCCACATACACGGCATGCATAAACCGTCCCACAAGCCACACTTTGCCAAGTTCAAATTACAATGTCAAGCATCCACGCGTTACAAAGGCCACTACAATTTCAGGCATGATAACAACACGTGGACACAACTCCAACTCATTACAACTCCACATAAGTTCATAGCACATGCCCGGTTAATACCTAACTCTCAATTGCCTACCACCGGTTGAATCATACAACTTGCTACTTTGCTACTAGTTCATATGAGGCACCAAAATAGAAGGAAATAAACATACACCAATGCTTTGCCTTTTGCTTTTGCGGTTTCCACCCACGAACATTGCTACTACTACTAGTCCATTTGACATCTACCATGTACAAAAGAGTGCCCTTCTTTCAGGCACTGACTTGCCTGGAGGTCCATCATCCCCTCCTTGGTACCCTGCAATTGCAAATATGAGCACCCATGTCATCCCAATTCAACTGCATGCTTCACAAAGCTAACATGAAAGAACCCTGCAGTCCAAACCCCAAGCCTATGATCTCTTTGCCCTTCACTTTGTTGTGCGGAGAAATTAGAGCTAGTGCGAGTGCTAACCTGATCAGGGTGTAGAACTTCTTTGCCTGAATGTCGTACATCTTCTTGACAGCAGCCTTGATGGAGGATTTTGAACCCAGGATATGCCTACAAAAAATATTTCATGTTCGATATGACATAATATAATCCAACACATAATCTAGACCTAGCGCACACCCAAAGAAAACAAACACCGACCAACCGGTGGGATGGATGGAACCCAAGTACTTAGGACTTTGAAGCTTTTAGTTTGGACTTTCTAAATCATGCTAGTACTAATGATTTTGGCTAAAATATCTGGTAGTCCCTGGGACTACCGGGACTAAAACTAGGTCTGTCCATATCTGTGTATTTGTATCACAAGGTAGCCATGATCCAACTCTATCCAACCAAATGGTGTAGATCCTTCTATTTGTGCAATGACATAATTATAACTTAAGATGAATGTACTTCAATAAATGACAAGCACGACAGTAATTTAACTTACTTCATTTTTTATCCTCTCAATTTCTGATGTGTAGTATTCAATAGCATCCACCTTGGTCCCAAAACACCCAAGAAAACCAGTCTGCAGCGAAGAGAGAGTCCAAAAAGAATTAGAACAAAATTTTAAAAAAGAAGTGTTCATATTTTGGTTCTAAGATATTGAAACCATATGAAAGGAAAGCAAAGCAGCTATGGTTTTTTTTTGTGGAATAACCTTAGTAGTAGGCCTTTTAGACGAATTTCTTTCAAACTTCAGCTGATAGTAGTCAAGCCATTCTTTGCATCTTTGCTTTCTCTTTTCACCAATTTAGCAAGCTTATTTGCATTGTAAACAACCTACAAAACAAGAGCATGCAACAAATCTAACATGGCTAATTCTTTATGCAAGAAGGATCATAACATGAATATTTATGAAATATGTTATGTAATTGTTACCCGATGCGTCGATAGTGATCAGGATGATTGACAAGAAAGAAATGTTCCACAAGCTCACTCATAGATTCATCCGGATCGGGTGGTATATTCCGCACAACGACCTAAAAGATAATCATTGAGTCCATTGCATTCAACAAGTCACAATCCAAACAACAAAACCCACTTAATCAATTCAGGGGGCAAAAGAACAAGTTCTCATCACAAAATCTATGTCAAATGCAATAATAAATAAAAACACCCCGATCGGGTGGGTAAATCCTTCTTCTACCCATCGGGCCTGCCTGCATAACAATCGGAATAACTCAATATTTGCACAAAGATAATAAATTGTGCGAGAAATTAGAGCTAGTGCGAGTGCTAACCTGATCAAGGTGTAGAACTTCTTTGCCCGAATGTCGTACATCTTCTTGACAGCACCTTGATCTTCTTCGTGTCTGCGTTGATCTTCTTCTTGACAAAGATCCTTGATCTTCTTGGACGAGAAGGAAACACTATTATGTCGGTCATTCAAATTCAAACTTGTTAACCAATGCGAATTGACAATATGGCGCCAAAACCCGGCACCGATTAACAAAGCAAGCGGCGGCGGCCCGGACCCGATTTTCAAAACTCAAAGGCAGGCCAACTCAGAAATTGGCACCAACAACAGTACATAACATACATGAACACATTTTCTAAATGATTGCAACCACCAAGACCACATTCATTTCATACCTAAACAGTCATCAGTTCTTACTTACTTCTCACTTACCTACCTGCAGTTTTAGGCATAGAATTTGAGCTACCCAGTTTCAGGACCAAAATACATGTCCCATACTAGGTGTACACAAGTGAGGCCTGCATTTGCGGTTCAAATAAACTACACAGGTTGCTAACCTCTCTTGGTCCGGTTACATCCAACATGTACAAAATATCGGCCTCCTTTGAGGCACCGACTTGCCCGCAGTCCATCATCCCCTCCTTCGTATCCACTCGCAATTGCAAATATATGCTCCCATGTCATCCCAATTCAGTACATGATTCACAAAGCTAACACGAAAAAACCATAATACATTTCTCGCAAATCATCTACATGTTACCTTACCTTCATTCACTTGTTTGCCAACCTGCAGGACCTGCAAAGAATGTACTCCCTCGCTCTGGAATACTCCATCCAAATGGTCTCACCCACCCATTGATGCATCTCGTATGGCGGCTTCTTGGTTCGCTTACGCCACATGAGAAAGTTCTCCAACGCACAGCATGCAGCAACCATTTTTGCTTGTTTAACCCTGCGAAGACAACGGCATCCCATACAATATATGCCACCTACCTTTCATCACCCCAAACCGCCGTTCAATAATATTTCGCAGCTTCGAATGTGCACGGTTAAATCTTTCTTCTAAACTCAAGGATTCACTATCAACTCCTTGAAAGTCTGATCGATGGTACCTTGTATTCCCCGTAAGGAGGCATGAACCCGGTCTTCTCCATGTAGCCAAAGATCCGCCAAATAGTACCTACCGTCCAAGCACATCACAACCTTTAGGTTCAAATACAATGTAGCAAACCGAGTAGTACTTATGTTTTACGAGTCAATTACACAACGGGCGGATGCGGGAAGTTTCGCTCCTTCCCACTCTTCAAGCAAGCTTTGCTGGTCATGACATGCCCCACCATTCCACTACCCACAAATACATACTTGCCCCTGACATGTCCACTATCACACATACGTTTAGGCTTGGATCCTGTTTCCTATTGGTGCAATCACCTTTCCAATCCTTCCTAGCCCTTATTTTCACAAAAGTGCCGTCGATTGCCCCTATGCAACCATCAAACAATGGATAATACTTGGATAGGTTACCATCCACTTGCGATAGTAAGGATCATCGAACTACCACGCCTCAAATTTCACCGATACACATAGTCAAGCACCTCTGTAACCTTAGTACTAAGAGTACCTGTTGATCGTTCCAGTCTATCTTTACCCTCCGTAACAGAACTTTGATGTGCTGCAGTCCACAAAAACATAGCCAGTGCTTCCATGGAGGAGCACCTACTTGTTCCACGCAGGCCAAAGTTGAGTAGGATGTTGTGCAACAAAATGAATTCATTGGGGGTACAGGCGGAAGTTGATGCGGCACCTTACTGGATCTGCTAGTGATTGTTCCACCCACTCCGCGCCTTCAAGTTTGCATCCACGCCCATGCGGAGTTCGCAGATACCGCATCTTGGTAAGCAACCACTCCAGCCTTTTCATCGGCAAGACACCTTTTTTTCGGGGTTCCAATGGTCTCTTTCGGCCCAGATTCGAATCGCACGTCTCTTCATCGCTGTACTCGGATTCATCACTGCTGCTCATCTGCACACATCAAAGTACTTCCCCGCAGGGATTCAAACAGCAAGTGGCAAATTAGGATCAATAATAGCTGCAGAAGCAGAAACGTACCTTTCACAGCCAATTTGAGAGAGTGTCGAACGTATGATCCACACTGCACAGATATGGTTAGCAACCAAACTATGTAATGAGATTACAACCGAACTCACAAAATTTACATGCGCAGATATGGTAGCAACTGCATTTATTACAAAACTTAAGAGTCTCAGCTATCAACTTTGAAAAATCCAATATTACATCAAAGACTCAGTTCAACAAATAGTTCAAACGATACATGTTACACACCACGCCGTCAGTGGACCTTCTTTATTTCGGACTCTCAATGCTCACAAGTTCCCGTTACGGATACAATCACAAACTGGGCACAACGATTTACTTGGACTTGAAACACGTTCAACTCCCATGCGGCTCTCACCCAGGCTTCGCGACCCTCTTTAGTTTTGAGCGCAAAGAAAGCCTTGCGATGCTCCTTATTCGCGCACAGGGCTACCGTATGAGCGAAGTCTGGATCCGACTCGCTCTTTCCATCTTCGGTCAGAACCTTAGTAATGACATCTATGTCGTTGCTCTGACTAGATTTGGAAACGCTCTTCTTATGGTCCCTTAAGACGTCACTAATCTGGTTGCAACACTTTCGCACGGACTCCTCTACAGACTTGGCGGCCTTACCCTTCCACCCTGGGCTGTTCATAGAAGTATCTACATTCAGCCTCCTACCCCTGGGTTGGCGGTTAGGCGTGCCCTGCGGTGATATAGGGCTGGGGCTGCCGGGTGTACTAGGGCTCCAACCAGCCTACTACCGAGTCATGTCTTGGAGGGGAGCCATATGGTGCAAAGTGTGGAAGCTGTGAGGGGTACAGGGCAGCAGGGGATCCATGCATTCCTGCATAGGTTGATGGGTACACAGCATGATGTGACCCGTGCATTGGCAGCTGTGACGCATACGCACCTGCCGGTGAGGCATGCAGCACGCCTTGGGATGGGTGCATAGGCGGAGGTGTACCCAAGGCTGTGGGTGAAAGCACAACCGCTGCAGGGGATGTAGGGGGACGTGGAGGAATTGGTGTCTGATTTGGAGGGGTTTGGGTAGGGTCATGTCCACCGCATGCTATCAAGTTACCCCTATCACGGGGTTCCGCACCTAGCAAAATTTCAAGCTTGTCCACGCATTGTGGGCATTTGTACTCGCCCAAGTCATTGTCGTAGGGGTCCTGCACGTTGGTGAACGAAGTTAGTAACTTATCGTGGGCGAGTACTACTAGCTACTAATGGGAGGCGCGAGTGCGTAGTCAGTACCTCTGTGCCATCACCGTCAAAATCCGGACCCGTGGTTTCATCAGTATCTGGGTTGCGCCCTAAACCAGTCCTTTTAAATCTCCCATCCCTCCACCTAAAGTATTGTCTCTTCAACTCCCCCCACTTGTTCTCAGTTGTTTTCTGCTGTAGTTATGATTGGTGATCCGGTTGTACGCCCGCGATGGACATGGTACCAACCCAGGTTGGTCGGTGTTTTGTTCTCCCAATGGTGTGCGTTTTTTGCTGAATCATAAGATCCAACGTAATGGCGGTGTACTTAGTCCCCCAGGTAGCCCGAGGTCTAGACATCTGTAGTATTGTAGTACGAGGTGTTACGGCAATACACTACCACTTGGTACAAATGATACTAATCATGCGGTTCTAGGGTAAAACTTATTAGGTGGGCAAAATGAAGGGACTTGCCTTGGTGCCAGGCCGCAGGCGTTTGTGTCGCAGATTGTATTGAGGTGGTTCAACAGGCGACCATGACGACGATGACGATTCTGCTAGGATGGGCAAACGGCCAGAGAGAACCGGACGGCGTATATAACTCGCAAAACAAAACAATATTGTAATCACCTAATTAGTACATCTGCGAGCATGGCACAGTTCGTGTACTCAGTCTGTGTGCAGAAATAGAAAGCTTTTGAGTGGCTAAACCAATCATGGAGGCAAATGAGTAAAACAGGAAAATATAACTATGCATTGAAACAAGTAGCACATGACCTTGTACAAGTGCGCAGCTACATGAGGAAGAAGGCAGCGCGTAAACACACCGCACAAAGAAAAACAACAATCATGGATATAAGAACACATGATACCCAGTGGTAGTGTATTGCTGTAACGGAGGCAGAAGTCGGGATGGGAGGGGAGGCGTACCTTTACGGCGAGGTGGTTGTAGGACGGAAACGGAGGCAGAAGTCGGGTTGGAAGGGTTGACCTGATCAAAGCTTGAGCACGTTACCCAAGCTCCTTGCACTAAGCCTGGAATTAACGAAAAAGGGCACGAAAAAGCATTGAACAAAATTCTCTTGGAAATTAGAAGTTCAAATTGATATTCATGTTGGACAAAGGTGGTGCTTATGAGTCATGTGCATGTGTTCCATGCCGGCCTAGAATTAGCTAAGGAAGATAATAATTGACTGAGATGGATAAACCGAGGTCATATTCATCGGTGTACATAAAAACAAGATAATAATTGGTATTCATGTTGGACAAAGGTTGCTATCGTAGTGACCTAGTTAAACAAGTTAATTCAAATAACGAGATTTCAGAGAGTAGATTATGCAGGGGAAATCCCAATCATATTATTAACAACCCGTCAAACCTTTTAAAAAAAACATCACGAGTACCATCACTCACATTTCAAAGGAGGACAATAAATGAAATACACCAAAAAAACATCTGCACAAACACCTAAATACAGCCACTGAGCTCAACAAGATGTTCTACACACAATCTTTATCCTTCTAATTGAGTAAAAGCATGAATGACTTGAGCAAAGATATGCCTAACACTTAGCTAGATTGAAACCATTACATTGCTTCCTAAGTGATGAAGCAGGGCATCTAACCTAGCTTTTAAGCCCCGAATCAACAACTAATTGAGTAAAAATTTTCAAATAGATACTTGTCTAGCTTAAACCCATATATGACAGAAGAGTCCATATACCAAGTGTTGTGATCTGAGTACCTTAAAATCAAGCTGCAAACTGAAGCACCAGGTGTAGACTCGAGGAACCAACTAAAGGTGGTCTACCTGCAAGAAGGAAAGCACCGCACATGAAAAGATTAAACTGTTAGAATTGCCCGGAAATAGGAAAGTTGTATCGAGCAAAAGAAAATAGGAATGCTAAAGCCTAATACGAGATGACAATAAGCAGTACTAACGGATGCGCTAAAAAGAAAAGTACAAAGTATAATCATATCAAATGAAAAGATATATACGACCATTTTTCCAATCATGCCCCAAAACTTAGTAATAGTTCACATCAAACGAAGACTAAATCCATGAGAATAGGGTTCAGTCAAATGCCAACACTTTTCATAAACCAGTCTATACTGGTGCTAAACTATCCCAACCAGATCTACCAGTCGATCTGAGCCGTGGATTCACGAGGGAAATGTCGGATCCACGAGAACGCCAAGAGGTACGAGCTACGGGGAGGGAGACGCGGGGGGGGGTTGGGGTTGGGGTTGGGGGTTGAGGGAAT
>JADLZL010003128.1:0-14329 GCA_015844335.1 Chrysopogon serrulatus | reverse complement strand
TCAGCACCAACATGTACTGCCCCTGCTCGTCCGTCGTGGGAGGCGGGCGCCGGCGGCGGTGACGACGTTGATGCCCTTTGCGGAGACGGGCGCGGAAGCTGGGGAGCCCGGCGTTCCCGGCGGTGCAGGGCCAGCCGTGCGCGCCTGCGGGCGGCGGCGTGCTCGAGGCGCCGCCTGCGCGGGGCTGGCGAAGCCGCATCCCTCGCCGGGGCAGTGGCACGGCCTGTGCGCGCACGCCCGGGCGTGGGCGTCGCGGCCGTGTTACGCCGGCGTGGCGGCGCAGCCGTGCACGGCGTAAGGGCACGGGACGTGGATCGAATCCACCGCCTGCTCCATGGCGGTGCACCGGAGGTAGCCGCCGGGGGTCGGACCGCGGCAGACATGGCAGCTCGTCGTCGCCGGCCCCAGCTTGTCGTTGCACGGCGAGCACACCACGTGCCCGACGGGGCACTGGAAGATGGGAGACTTCAGTGGGAGGTAGCAGATGGTGCAATCGAAGGCGGACGGATTCTCCACCGTCACGTTCCGGATCGCCGACGAGCTTGCCGGTGCTGACGATTCCGGAGGAGCCGGTGCCGGCGCCGGCGCCGCCGGTGCATCAGTGGAGGTGGAGCCTCGATGAGCGAGGTGCGTGCACGTGCCACTCGGAGTATAGGCCTGTCATTGTGTTGCTGCCTTGCTCTAACGCCACCGAGACCGAGACGTTCGCGGCCATTGCCTGGTCTTCCTCCGGTACTCGTCCTCGGGACTTGTCCTCGACGACGCAGCTCCGCTAAATAATCAGAATCAGATCCACCGGAGGACTCGTCATCGTCCGGTGACGAGCCACGTTCGTCGTCCTCGCTTCCGCTTTGCTGCTCGTCCTCTTCGAGGCGGTAGTCGTCGTCGTTGTCGTCGTCCCGGCCGTGGCTTCCATCATCGACGACGTTGTTGTTCTCATCGTCTTCGTCATCGTCGTCGTCGGAGTAATACCGCAGTGGGGTCCGACGCGGCGGCGGCGGCCGGGAACGAGGCCGCTTCCTGCTGACCGAGGACGACTCCCCTCTCTCCACCACCGACGACGACCTTGTCCGCCGCCGACTACTGGAGGAGATGCGCCCCAGCACGTCGCCCTCGCCCATGACAAACTCTACGTATACGACCTCCTGTATGCTTGCATATATATATATATATATATGTGTAGGAGGTTTTCTTGTAGATGATATACTCCGTACACAAGCTGAGGGTAAGAATACTGCAGAAATTCTACTATCCCTTAATAATTAACAACGCCATTGTGTTCAATTATATATTAGGTCCGATCCTGTTTATTAACACTAACCGGCCCGGCTTGGGATTGTGTCCTAAATATGTGTTTACGACTCCGAGTACGACCACTTTTTTTAGATGAAGTCCCGGTGCAACCATAACAACCAAGGCATCAACCTATAGACATGTTTTCGTCTACTAACAAATATACCCGGGATAACAGAAAAACTATCAATTAATAAGAAATGAGGACAAAAATATTATATATCTATTTATATTTTACTTTTTTTCATAAATTGTAATGGCTATAATTTATTTTGTGATGATCATGGTATCCATAATAGAGTTAATATCGTTAATAATATGACAGTGTGTTGTTAAGACCGTAACAAATTAAAATACTCCCATTATTCCAAATCGTTAGTTATTCAGACTTTTAGATACATAGTTTTTTACTAAGCTTCTATGTATATGTCGTGTCTAAACACATAGTAAATAAAATGTATACATATCTTGAAAAGTCAGAATGATTTACAATTTAAAACAGAGGGAGCACAACCTTTTTTTTAATTGTAAGGCACAAAAATATTTACTCATAATATATCATAACTTTGTCTATATTTATATCTAAATGAATCCTAATCCAAATTCATAATAGACTTAATGGATCCAAAATCAAACATGAGAAACAGGAGAGGTTCCCCCTACTTGATAAAAACTTTATTAAAGCAGAAAAAAGGTCTTACAAAGGGGACCAAGAGACAAAGAAAGAGGTTATATGGCCACATTGTTCATTCGCTCTTCTGCAGTAGATAAGAGACGGCTATGCCGGGCATTCAGGGTTGCAAGCAGGGCATTTTGCCCTGCAATCTTCCATGGTCGTGTAGCAATTCTTTTCCTGATATGGGTCACCACAGCAGAAGCAATCCTGCGCACCATGACCGAAATAATCGCACACCCCTGAGAGACACCATATGATTTTGATCTTGCCCTCATTTAGCGATGTCAAGTTGGCAGCAGCAACAGTAGCACTTCCATTCTCGAGACGGTGAGGTCGAACCGCTGAAATATTTTGCATTAATTAGTACTTGTCAGCAATATAATCGTAATATTATAGTACTACTAGCCGAGATGGGCTTAAGTTGCTACAGAGAGAGAAAGAAAATATACAAACATGATCATGCAGAACCTTTCGATTAAAATAAAGGCCAGCATAAAAATGCTTTCCAATATCGTCTATGTAATTAATTAAATAAATTAGAGAGAAACAGAAAGTCCAAGAGTGCCTGAATTGGTTCATCAAATCACACCTTGACATTGCAGTTATATATATATAATAAATTATCGTACGGATGGTCACTCATAATATTTGAAATCTAATAATACTTGGGGTGGGGGAGGGGGGGGGGTGGTGTTCCTCATCATATAAACCCTATTCATGGATCAGTTCATTCATAGTAAAACGATTACGAAGAGCGGCGAGAATACACTCATTACTGGATTAATATAATTGGTCTTCAATATAACTCACTAAAAGTTGCAGCGAATAAGTCGCCTATCTAGCATGTATAAATAAATGTTTACACACTCGGCGTTTTGTGAAATTAATGCAAAGGAGAAATAAATTGTCAAGAACCGCAAAACTGATGCGAAGGATGTGACGATGGTTTGGGACACCGGCGCCTAGCATGCAATGTTATCATATCGGACGGCGGCAATATGAGATGATGAGGATCGACGAAGCATGAGCACCGCTGTGAACGGCAGATGAGCAGATGAGGAAGAAGGACAGAGTGCCGATCCTTTCCTTGCCTCGTCACCGACGACTGAGAAGAAGTCAAAAGTTATATATACTTCCTTTGTTCCCAATTAAGTGTCGATTATAGTTTTCATACCACAAGTTTAACTTGATTTGTAGAAAATATTAATATTTTGTATCTTCAAATAAATTTATTAAAAACAAGATTTAAAGATCTTTCTAATAATATTAATCATATATCATAAATATTAATATTTTTATATATATTTAGTCCAAGTTATTTCTTGAAAAACGAAAACGACAAATATTTTGGGACGGAAAAGTATACTCACCCTCCGTAGACGTCCCACAACATGCAAAGACCACGACAGCAAGCATTATCGCCACCGCATATCGCCGCACTCCTCTGTTCGCCATAATGGACCTTGGCTGGCTGCTATTAGAGATGATCTTCTGTAGTAGCAGTAGCATGGAAGACGGTACTAATGATCCAGGTACGGTGTTGTTTACCTCGATATATATAGGGGTGAAGTTCAAGGCTTAAAAGGTAAGTATATGGGTTTGCATAAATTTTACCATATCTCTTGTTTCGGATCGTCGGCCTTCCACTGCTTGCAACCCGCGACTTCCTTCCTTCCCCCGCCCTCGACATCCTTCCTCACCAGGACGCAGCATCCCAGTCCTTCTCCTTCCCGCAATCAACGTCGATCTGCAACAGACTTCTCCGCCACCTGGGAACTCACGAGTGTGCTCCTCCTCCTCCATGTCCATGGCGTCCGTCAACTGGTTGGTGTCACTGGCTCCCCTGTCCCATTGCTCTGGCCTTCGGTCCTTTCCATTAACTCACATGGTCCCCTTGCCAAATTTGCTGCTGGTCTGGTTGTACTCCTTCGCTCCACCTTGCACATGGAATCCACGAGGGCAGCAAGTATTGTGATGGACATATCAAGTTTGAATTGTTCTATTGTCTATATTTTCAGTATCTGGGGCTAATTGTCCGTTTACAAACTGCTGATTTATGTTACACACGTACTCTACCAATTGAGAACAGAGAACGGGAACTGTCTTACGTTTTGGTTAAATCCAACATTGACTCTTAGGTTTTGATTTACATTTTGCTCTTCTTTTTACAATTTGGATCATGAGATTGATCAGCAAATTTCAGAACATATTGCACGAATGCATAGATATTGCTGTTTTACTGTTTTATTGTTCTTTTTAGGTAGCATAGATATTTACTTTTTATTGTTCTTTTAGGTAGCTTTGCTGTTTTACAAATGTCCAATATATTTGTTTTTATTTCTTCCATTCTTTTCATTCTCTTAATAAAAGACAACCTTATAAACTGTTGGAGCAAGGTCTCTTGAAGAGGGATGCATATGCTGAAGAAGATGACGGTGATGTTAATGCAGCCATTTTTTTTGGTCAAGTATGATAGAATGCTTCATGGTCAGGATAGAAGAAGAGGCAAGAAAGCCAAGCAAGACAGGCTAATAACTCTCTAATTTCTGAAAAAATATGTTCATTATGCGAAGAACCTTATTCAACCGAAGCTTACTCATGAGGTAACCTTTTCCAATCCTGCATACAGAGCCATACAAATTTGGCAGAGATATTATTATATTGTGCATTAATAATATACCATGCTTTCCTCACCAAGGTGGGGGCTGCTTTCTTCCTCTTCAATACACTTACGTTTTTCAATGTTTCTTTTTTTTATCCTACGGTGCATATTTGTTGATGCATTATTTGCCTTTGTTACCAAAATGTCATTAAAAATATCATCGCCTTTTATTAACTATGCCCATGCAATTTTACTGATTTAGGACAAATTGTTGTATGCAACCCTCCATGTTGTTAAAAGAAGTCATTTTGGACAGTGACATGGTCTCCAAAATATAACTTTAAGTTCATATTTTTGTAAAAATACTCATCATAAAGTGATATATTTATACTTTTATGAAAATATATTTCAAGACAAATCTATTTATATGATTTTCATATTTCTAAACTTAACAACTTAAAAAGTTATTCATGATTTATGTTCCCAATGTTTGACCGAAACCTTGTCCAAAACAACTTCCTTTACCAACATGAAAGGGGTATCTCGCAAGAGATCCACAGGTACTACTGGCAATAGTCGTGCCCGTGTGTTTTTTTGCAACGGGTGGAAAATATAGTGACATTCAAAGTTTTGATATTTATGTATTATTTTATCATGAAAGCTATAGTTTTTCACTTATATTTTTATTGCACTCACTAGTGCATGATAGGCCTGTAGTCCCAGTTAGGTGCCTTGCGTGACATTCGAACCCAAGACCTCTTGTCTTACGCGTAGCTTTCTTACCAACTCAACAGCACACCACATTTGACAAAGTCTTAGACGCTCTCCTTTTAAATTAACCCGTAGGGGACTTTTTAGTCCCGGGTGAGAGACCTTTAGTCTGGGTTTGTGAAACCTACCGGGACTAAAAATATACCCTTTAGTCCCGGTTAGAGGACATTTAGTTCAGGTTGGTAACACATACACGGACTAAAGAGTGTCTTTTAGTTTCAGTTGGTGCCACCAACCGGGACAAAAGGCCCCTCCCCGCAAAGTTGCGGCTCCAGCCATAGCATAGGAGACTTTAACCCTGGTTTGTAGTTTTAACCGGGACAATGCTTTCTTTATTCCCAGGTCCAAAATTGATCAGGACTAAAGCCTCCAATGAAAAGTCTACTCTCTACTAGTGACTCATGTTATGCTAAAAAGCATATATATAAATAATTTTGAATCAATATATTTACTTCTACTTAATTAGTCAGTTGCATCTATGCCATAGCGCAGGCGAACACGAAGGGCTAAGGGCGCACGTGTTCAATTCCACTTCCAATTGAGATAGCATCAAAGAATCAACTAATATAATGGAGGATACTGCATACCAATGAATTCACTAGGCTTTTTTATTTTTAATTCTTTTTTACAAAATATTTTGATAATATTCTTACCCAAATAAAATTTGCAGTGTAGCCCTTTTGGTCGCGTCGGTGGGGCTGGCGTAACCAAATAACACTGTCCACGCCATATATTTTGGCGTGACAAAATCTTACACGCCGACGTTGTTTCAGATGTGGAAAACCTTATCATGCCACTCGTTGGCGTGACAAAGATGGTCTAGGCGTGCCACCGGGAGTGGCGTGACAAGACTGAATTTTTAAAAAATCATAACTCTTCGATACGACGTCGGATGAAGATGATTTTTATACTAAAGTTGATACTTTTTATATAAAAGTTGTAACACAAAATAATATCTACAACTTTACAATTGCAAGTTTTTTATTTAAGGACGTTAAGATGCTCAAAAAATAATATAGTATTTCAGCACCATAATAATCACGCATAAGAGCTTGTCGCTTTAGAAAATTAATATCTTTTTTTTTGTTATGGTGTTAAATAAAGATACTCTTTATACCAAAATTATAGCTCAAAATATGATCTATAGCTTTTTAGTTTTGAGTTTTTGGTTTAAGGATGTTAAGATGATTAAAATAATATTATAGTATTTTAGTACTATAATAATCGTGCACAAGATCATGTTATATTAGAAAAATAATACCTTTTTTTATATGGTGTCAACTAAAGATATATTTTGTATGAAAGTTGTAGCTTATAATAAGATTTACAATTTTATAGTTCTCTAAATTTTTTCATTCAATGTAAACAATATAAAATTTAAGCAATATATTGATTATGTACTATTAGAAAAGAAATATATTTCATATTTGATGTCTCATGAAAAATACATTTTTAAATGAAAAACTCAAAATTATAAAATTATTATAGATCTCATTATAAACTACAATTTTAATATAAAAGTGTCTTTATTTGACATCATGCAAAGAAAATATTAATTTTCTAAAATGATAAGTTTTTTACGTGATTATTATGGTGCTAAAATACTATATTATTTTTTAAGCATCATAACAGCCATTAACTCAGTTGAATCTAATCATCATAGAATAACAACCCTTTGATCTGTTCTATTTCTTAAAAATTACCGATTCAACCACTATGGAACAAATGCTAAATAATCCCCTAATATGGAAGATAAAAAGAATAGAAACCACTATTTGAATCTGAGTTACCCACGTTTGCCCTCATTAGACAACTAAACAGCTAGCCATAAGGTACACTACATATTTTTCTAAACTACTTATTATTAGTTCTACCATCATTAAATTTGAAGAAAACATAAATGATATGTATTAACATGTATACCAAGTATATATCTATACACTAGCAACAAATGTATGTTTTTTGTATATTTTATGGATCATATGAAAAAAATGTTCCCTTAATGAAACTCATACCAATGAAATGACACTAATTATTAATTATATTATTAAAAAATCCATTACGTACAGTCAATTTGTTAGTTGTTACGTACTTAGATATATAGGTATCACATTAGGAAATGGATAGATAGAGTAGAAAATAATCAATTTTGATTCATCATATGTACTATACATTTGCCGATAAAAGTCAGCATTTATATAAAGACTCTAGGATGTGTTGCTGATGATGAGCGTTAGGATTCTAGTTGTTATTTTTTTTTTTGTTAAACCAAGGGTTTATTTCATTCAAATAATATGAAAGTTTATTTGGAGCCTTCAATTAGTCGTATTACTACGATGGCCTTATTTTGTGAGAAATCTAGCATCAAGTCAGGATGAATTCAAACTTTGTACCAAAATATATGATATTCTAGGTGAACAAACACTTCAAAAGATCATTAATATACACATGCATATATACCAACCCAAATAGGACTCTTACGTCCTAAAATTACCTAAATACGGCACTCTTACACCCCCCCCCCCATTACTTGGATACCTTATATTTCATAATGGAGGGAGTATTATATATACTAATGGTGAAAGTGGTAAAGTCATTGTGATATATACACAAGAACAACAACACTAAATCGTTCATGTAGATGTTGTGTGGTTTGCTTCACTTGATCTCTTAATTACTTGCAAATTAATTAAAGTGTTACATATATGGTTATGAACTCTATTCCCTTTCTCAGCTTGGTGCCTGTGGTCCAAGAGCTGTGGAACGCATGGGAGATCCACTTCATGATCCTCCTCAGCCTTTCCCTGCAAGTCTTCCTCTTCCTCTTCGCAGGCATGCGGAGGCGCAGCTCTCGGTGGTTCCTGTAGACTTGTCGTGCGGCTTGCGTACCTGTCTGCCGACTCGGTGGCTGTCTTCGTGCTGGGCCACCTCGCTGTCCGTGCGAGAGAGCCTGGCCACGAGCTCATGTCCTTGTGGGCGCCGTTCGTGCTTGTCCACCTGGGCGGGCAGGACACCATCACTGCCTTCTCCCAAGCAGGCACAGGGGTTGCCTGAGATGCAATACCAAATGCATGTGGAGCTTATTCCCATGTGCTTATTGGCTGCTTTTTAGTATAGACCCCACGTGCATGCGTACCTTTTACAGGCCAAGGACCACTTGCATGTGTGTAGCCGGCTCAATTATTTTTCGGCTCGATTCCTCTGGCTCGGCTGTGAGTGGCTGCTCGGCTCCTCCTCTCTTTCTATTTTTCCGAGTCTCTCCCAAGTCATGTCTCAGATTCAAAACAAGTCTCTTCTATTCTCTCTCTACTGTTCTCTCTCTTTCTCCGTTTGACGAGCTCTAAAGATCCGATTCACTGCTACCTCTTCCTTGTCCTCGATTCGATCCTCTCCTCATCTCCATGTTTGTTCTCTCTCTTTCTCCATTCACAAACTCCGAAGGTCTAGTACACACTGCTGCTTTGCCTCTCCTCAAATTAATCCTCTCAGTTCTCATTTGTTAAAGATTTCAGATTCATTTTATATTCTATCGTTGCTCTTCAGTGCAGTATATTTTGCCTCTCTTGGATCTTCTTGTTTCTTTCTTTTATGGTGAATGATTCTTGTATTTTTGCCTTTTATTTGCCAAAAGTTTCATATCCATTCTAACTTCGCTGCGTTTTTATTTTGGTCCATCAGATTTTAACTGTTTCTTTCATTTATGCTTCCATCCAACTGCTCATTTTGTTCACGAAGTCTTTTTTTGGGGTTTATTTAAATACATATTTGTTGATAGTTTAGAATATTTGTTGATATTTTAGCTTTTACTTGTGAAAAAATTCAGATCCGCTATATGTATGTACTACATCGATGTTCTTCACTACTCCTACATCGATGTTCTTCACTTTTTACGTGAAATGAAATGCCTGACGTAAAACACTGTAGCGGAGTGGCTATGGTCACATCAACTGTCATTTCAAAAAAAGTGCATGCGCCTGCTGTCTAGACCGACGACTATATTTGAATAATGCACAGATTCATCAGTACTCCTAGCTCTGGATGAAGAAAGTACTCCCTCCGTCACTTTTTATTTGTCGCCCCGGCTTCCGAGACACAAATATCAGTAATTTTAATAAATAATAAATATTATCGATTAGTATCATAATTAATATCATCGGAAAGATCTTTGGATCTAGTTTTTAACAAAATTATTTGAAGATATAAATATTGTACGTATTTTCTATAAATTAAGTTAAACTTATGGCACGCATCCCTCGGCGACAAATAAAAAGAGACGGAGGGAGTAAAGAAACGTAACTTTATGAAGTTTATAGTAAATAACACTAGCATTTATATATCTAACTAAAATTTATAATTAATCTAATGGTACTTATTTTATTTTATGAGAATTAGTATATTTTCATATAAATTTACTCAAAAATTTAATTATTTGGTTCCTTGAGAATTGCATTCTTATATGACTTCACGAAATACGAGAAATACATTTTACGTGGACTAGTAGTATATTTTGGTACATGGGCCATGTACATTCATGTATGACCACCAATCCGTGCTGACAAAATGAACAGAAACGAAATGGGCATCGAATGCGCCTGCTGCAAGTGCAAGAAATAGTAATCATCTAAAGCTTAGATTCAATAAAATGAAATTGTACAAAAGAATAGTTACGTTTCTAACGTGAACCAAGGTGCTAAAGGGAAGGAAAAAAAAGTACTCCATTCCGAGGCACGATCAATGAATATAATGTAGAGGCACGAGCAATGGATATAACGTAGAGTTTTATTAGACGGGATTTGTGACTAGGATCAAGTCGACGCAAGAATATTTATGGAATTAAATTACGATCCGTACGCAGAACAATTGTAAGAGTATTTCTAAAAGACTAGCTAAATTATTTTCTAAAGATAAATTTAGACATTATTATTATTAGAGAAAAGACATCTCCGATAGACTCTAAATAACTCTTTAAATTTAGTAGTTCTTGATCTCACCTCATTAAGCCTTCTTCTAGAGTCTATTTCACAAGCCATTTTTTTATAGAGTCTGTTGGAGTATTGTAGTATTTTTTATTGTCAGATCTATTTTAGAGAATAGTATTTTTGGCTTGGGTAATGAATGCATTCTAGAGTAGTGCTCCCTCCATCCCCTAAAAATTATCATTTTTCGCTTTTCGAGTATCAAATTTGATTAAATATATATAAAAAATATTAACATTTGTGGTATGTAATTAGAATTATTAAAAATCTTTAAATCTATTTTTAATAAATTTATTTAGAGATACAAATATTGCATATATTTTCTACAAATTAAATTAAACTTGTGGCCCAAAAACTCAAAAAAAGAAGGTTATTCTAGGATGGAGGAAGTAGTGTAGTACTTTGTCCGATCTAAAAAGAATGCAAGTGTAAATTTGGGGCAAGTCAAATTTTGTTGTACTTGACAAAATTTATAAAAAGTAATATCAAATTTATATTTCTAAATTAATTTACTAAAGTGATATTTTATAATTAAACTAATGATACTTATTTGACATCATAAGTACTAGTTCTTTTTATATAAATTAGTTAAACCTAAATTTCTTTTGACTTCCTAGGAGATGAGGATTGCATTCTTTCTAACGTAATACTATATCCCATCTACAAAGTATTTATTGTAGGTTTAGAACAAGTCACACTTGTTAATTTTGATCAAGCTTATGAAAAATAGTATTAAAATTTATATTTCTAATTATATTATATAATTAATCTATTTGACATCAAAACTATTAGTCTAGGTTAAAGTATCTAAAGTTTGGCCTGCCAGCCTTTTGGAATGTAGGATTGAGAAGATATGGGAATAGGAAAAAAAATAGAAATAGGATAGGATTGTATATGTAAAACAAAGAAATAGAAAAACAGACATTTTGTTGCAATGAGTGTTTGGATGGGTGTACGAAAAATGTAGGAAACGATAGCATTTGTTAATCCAAACCAGAGGTACTAGTACTAGCGTATTCAAAACCGGAGGTACTAGCATATTCAATCTATATGTATTTTTGCTGTGCTCATTCAAGTCAAGCCCTCTCTTGCCTCGGTCCCAGTGCATGTGATGGAAAAAAAGAGATCGGAGTGAATGCTTTCTTTCCAGTGTTTCATTTCTCCTGTGAAATGGCTTCCAAAGGAATTTTTTTCTTTACTTTTTCTATGACTTCATCCTGCCGACCAAAAAAGCACTACAGTGCTGATTTCTATAGAAACCAAATTCCTATACTTTTCCTACAAATTTCCTATAATCTAAAGGAGACCTAAGTTTCTCTTGTCTGATTTATCCATTCGCTGCTGCCAAAATTTTTTGCCTCTTTTAGGGAACATGTATGAAATATTAAATGTAGACAAAATAAAAAACTAAAGTGCACAGTTAAACTGTAAATGACGAGACGTATCTTTTAAGACTAATTACTCTATAGTTAGCCATAAATACTATAGTAATTCACATGATTATTCTCAAGTGCTAGATTCGTTTTATCATTTTTAGACGAGTTGTAAAATTAGTTTTTTAATTAGTATCTAAATTGCATAATGTGAAAAATAGAAGCACGACGCCGGTGCCTTTCACGATGCATGGAAAGGTGTGTTGCCTTGATGCACAGCGGAGCAGGTGTTGTCACTCAACGGTCAATGCAAAAAAGCGGTGCATGCACCTGCTGCCACCGTACCCGTTACGTGTTTCATGATTCTCGGTGGGGAAGGATTTCGGGACGGGTGAATAATTTTTTTTCTCAGGATACTAGTACTACTCCGTACTGTGATTTGTGTCTGCATCACTGGCTTGCCGGCTTTGCCGCTGCCCTGAAATTTGCTTTTCAGCGAGATAGTATAGTACAAAGGCATCTTCTACGCACATGAGCCCATGGGCACTTGGGCAGGGTTTCACTTACCGTTCGGAGAACGGTAACCGCCGGCCGGCGGTAAATTTATACCGGCCGGTATAAATCGGAAACCGTTTTATACCGGACGAATTCGAATTTCAAATTTGAATTTTAAAGCAAGCGTAGTTCAAACGGTTATAACCGGTTTACCGGTCGGTTAGAGCGGTTTACCGGCCGGTTAGAGCGGTTTACCGGTCGGTAATCCAATGATGTCAAAATTTTTCAAATGAAAAATGAAAAATATTTAAGAAAATGCTAGAAATTTTTTTAAAAAAAAATACTTCATGATTTATAGAATCCAATGATGTTAAAATTTTTCAAATTTGAGTGCGTTTAGTATATTTTTTCGACCTTCATGATTTAATGGGCCTTAATGGGCCGCGGCCTTTTTTCTTTTTTTTTTTTTTTTTCAAATTTCCAAACGTCTAAATAAATACTAAACGAACTCAAATTTGAAAAATTTTGACACCATTAGATTCTATAAATCATGAACTATTTTTAGAATTTTTTAGAATTTTTATTTTTTCAAATTCAAATTTCAAATTTGAAAAACCTAGCGGTTTGTACACTGGCAAACCGAACCGGTCCGGCCGGTTTGACCGAAAACCGGTCAAACCGGCCGGTTCCCAAACGGTTTTTAAAACCCCGCACTTGGGCAGTGAGTCTCCCTTGGATTATATTTTATTATTTTGATATTGCATATATGTGACAAATTGCAAGCGACAGACATCAAGTATTCTTGTGTGGTAGTACTGCACTTAGGGGCATATTGATAACTATCAAGAGGTGTTTTCATGCAATAAATAAAAACAAATACTCCCTCCATACTCATATTAATTAACATTTTAGATAAGGACACCTGGTCTCTAAAATCTAACTTTATCTATTATTTTTTATTAAAATATATAAGTAAACTAAAAATAAAATTACTTTTTATAAAAGTGGGTTTTAAGGTGATCTATACATATAAGTTTCATCTTTTTAAACTAAATATTTTAAAAGTTATTGGTAATTTATGTTCCCAATGTTTGACCCAAATCTTGTCCAAAACGTTAACTAATATGAGTATAGAGTAGTACTCCCTAAGCCGCAGTGTGTCGTTAGCTTTGCATCTTCACATAAGTTTATTATAAAAATATAGTCAAAGATCTATCTAATGATACTATGTACTATAAATATTAATAGTTTTTTCTCTATATTTAACCAAAGTTAAAAAATATTTAACTTCTCAAAAAAAAATAAGAATGACACTTCTTATAGGATAGAGGAAGTACCTGTTGCCCTTACTATTATTAGTATTAGGTATGCTGCACAAGAGTTAACAAAAAAAATGCAAGTTCACACAAGAAATACTATCTACATCACAAAAAATAATTTCTAGATGTATTCACAATTAAAATGTCTCAAGTATGACTAGATA
Source organism: Chrysopogon serrulatus (assembly GCA_015844335.1). NCBI lineage: Eukaryota > Viridiplantae > Streptophyta > Magnoliopsida > Poales > Poaceae > Chrysopogon > Chrysopogon serrulatus. The sequence goes on along the minus strand of JADLZL010003128.1, from coordinate 660 downwards.
TATAATTGAAAATATTAATATTTATGACTTGTAATAGTTTACTAAAAAATATTATTCATGATGAATTTAATAATGCCTATTTAGTACGATAAATACTAGTGTTTTATATAAGTTTAGTTAAATTGTACATATTTTAACATGATAAAATTGTTTTAGAGTTGCATCTTTTTTTGGGACAGATAAAGTACTTAATTTGGTCCACAAAGCATGTAAAATAGAACCTATTTGTTTTCAATTTTAATTAAACCACACGAGTACACCACGCTCATTTCATGTGCCTTTAATCATAAAATCAATGTCAAATTCTAATTATTTTCACCATGTTTAATATTCTACTCTAAACATGATGGAATAATATGTATTTATGGAAATCACCCGACTTTTTACCGTCTAAGCAAGCTAAGCAATATAACTCGACCTAGACTAGCAAGGTAATCAAGGCGATAATCAAGGGTAAACAAGGATATAATGCATCAACGGTTGCACACAACTACTATACTTAATGCATCAATCATAAAGCATAATTAGACTGTTAGAAAGTATAGGTAAGTAATGCTCCAAAGGGCTTGCACGGTATCCAACATAAGTTAGTGCTAGTTAGGTGATACTGCTTGGCAAGTATCTCTCTTCCAGTGCTTGTTTAGTCCTTTCATCTTTAGG
>JADLZL010003127.1:0-124638 GCA_015844335.1 Chrysopogon serrulatus | reverse complement strand
AACTTAGTCTCACCTAGATTATAATATGATGATAATAAGATGTTTTTTGGTTACAATGATTCATCAAATAATCAATCATGGATCATAATTTGAATCACAGGCCTATCCAAATAGGACACTAAAGCAATTCCACCATGCCCTTTTCCTTAAAAGTTGCTATATGGGATTGCAAAAACATGAACTCTAAGTTTAGGGGAAGGTATGTTTAGCAGATGGAGAAAAAAATTACATCTCCTTTAACTTTCTAACACATGGGACCTACATATAAGTTGTTGAAAGTGAAGTTGTCAAATGGCAAAGCCAAAATGACGGATGTCTGTATTCCCGATGAACAGTAATGTATATATACATATGGCGCTTGTATGTGTCGTGCTGACACATACACGAAGTGGTATCTGTTGGTGCCCAAAGGGCCTAAACGGTTATGCCTACTAATGACGTAATTAGCACATGCTAATTATGGAATTACAATAATTGATCACTAATTAATATTTATCCTAAATATTCTTAATACTCCCCTTGATCAATTGATCTTGTGTAGGCACCATTCCTTGTTCATCTGTAAACGTCTTGAAGCTTTGGAAAAACCCTGTGGGAAAAATCCAAAGTATATCGATATACCAGGCAAAACTCCTTAAAAACCCAGTGGAAAAAATAAGGAGAAACACCATGATATATATATCTCCCAATGTTAATAGACCCTTTAGGTGTCCCTAAAGACATAGTCTAAAATAATTTTGATCAATGATCAAATATGCCATAATTATCTTCGAAAAACTTCTATGAGGAAAAATAGATAATATGACACTTACTATGTGTTACCATTACCTCGTTAAAAACTTTATGTGAGAAAACTCTAGAAGAGTAAAACTTATATAAAGGAAAGAGTATAATGTGTAATTGGAGCAGGTTCTATTCAGAGAGATTCTCCCCCTGATTCTTGCAAATCTTTAAGCCTTCTCATACCAATTCCCTCGACACATTTATGAAATGCGGAGTATGGTAGAGACTTTGTGAATAAATCCGCAAGGTTATCACAAGATTTAGTCTGCAAAATTTCAATTTCTCCATTCTTTTGGAGCTCATGGGGGTAGAATAATTTTGGAATAATATGTTTAGTCATATTACTCTTAATATAACCTGATTCTATTTGAGTAACACATGCCGAATTATCCTCAAAGATAATGGTCGGTGTCTCAAGTGCACCAATACCACATGATTGAGTGATGTGGTTTACCACTCTGTGAAGCCATCGCATTCGCGTGATGCTTCATATAAAGCAATTATTTTAGAGTGATTGGTGGAAGTAGAGACTAATGTCTGCTTTGCAGACTTCCAAGATATTGCTGTTCCACCTTGCAAGAATACAAAGCCAGTTTGTGATCTGCCATTATGGGGATCCGATAAATAACCAGCATCTGTATATCCTAACAAAATTGGATCTTGATTTCTGCTATAGAATAATCCAAGATCTCTAGTACCGTTGAGATACCTCATAACTGTCTTAACTCCTACCCAATGACGTTTGGTAGGAGAAGCACTATGTCTTGCTAGCAAATTAACTGCGAATGCAATATCCGGCCGGGTGCTATTTGCAAGATACATAAGTGCTCCAACGGCACTAAGATATGGAAAATGTGGTCCCAAAATCCTTTCTCCTTTTTCCTGTGGTCTAAAAGGATCCTTATCTACATCTAAGGATCTCACTACCACCGGGGTTTTTGTTGGATATGACTTGTCCATATTGAATTTCTCCAATACCTTTTGGACATAGGCAGCTTAGTATATAAATATACCAGAATCAAAATGCTCAAGTTGTAAACCCAAGCAAAATTTGGTTTGACCCAAATCTTTCATTTCAAACTCCGTCTTTAAATGATGACGTGCTTCATTAATATCGGATTCGTTGCCAATGATATTGAGGTCATCAACGTATACCGATACAATACAAAATCCTGTTGATGATTTCTTAATGAAGACACATGGGCAGTCATCATTATTTGTGTATCCCTTCAACTTAAGGAATTCACTTAACCGATTGTACCACATTCGGCCCGACTGCTTTAAGCCATATAATGACTTCTACAACTTGACACAATACATATTGCGATTTGCCTTAGGGTCTGGTATACTGATTCCATCAGGAACTTTCATGTATATCTCAGAGTCCAATGACCCATACAAGTATGCGGTCACTACGTCCATCAACTGCATAGATAGACGATTTTGTACTGCCAAGGATATTAAGTATCGGAATGTTATTCCGCTCATTACCGGAGAGTAAGTTTCGTTGAAATCAACGCCAGGTCTTTGCGTAAAATCTTGTGCCACTAGCCTTACTTTATATCTCACCACTTCGTTGTTTTCATTCCTTTTACGGACGAAAACCCATTTGTATCCCACAGGGAAGATACTAGGAGGTGTTGGCATTACAGCCGAAAACACCTTCCTTTTATGAAGCGAGGCGATCTCTGTTTCAATTGCTACCTTCCATTTATCCCAGTCCGAGCGCTTCTTGCACTCAGCCATAGACTTAGGATCTGAATCAGTTAGAAGGATAGTTGCAATTTCTTCAGAGAAGTAACAGTTGACTATTATGGACTTACGATTATAAGACTCTCCAGTCTCTACGAAATTTATGGCAATTTCGTCTACCCTTAAAGATTCATCATGACTTCCCGAAACGATGGATCCAGGGTCTTCCGATGTTCCAGCCTCAGTGTTTATGCGCATGACTGAGCTGGATTGTGGATCACTTCTATCCACAGGACAATGTATGTCCTCTAGGTGTCTTTCAATCAAAGATTGAGTTGCATTTCCAGTCTTCTTATGCTTGCCGGCAATCACATCTTGCTTCTTAGAAGTGCTTCTCCCCTCTTTTAATAGGGGGGTTGAGTGGTTTTATTAGGTACCTCCACTCGTTCGGGCACATTCCTTGCGGGATGGAGAGACTTTGTAATACCTTTATAATTAGAGAAAACGTCTGGCAGATTGTTTGTAATATTTTGCAAATCAATAATTCTTTGAACTTGTAGTTCAGTTTCGTAGTACGTGGATCGAAAAATAAAATGCCTTCAGCATTCCAATCAATTTCCTGGCATTCTTTTTTGGTACAATTCTCCCCTAATGTCGGAAATGATCCTCATTAAAAATACAATCAGCAATGTAACACTTCGGTGTTACGTTAACCTAAACCCACCATATCATCATGTTATGCATTAAGCATCATGTTTAATGATAATGCAAGTAAAAGCATAATCATATGCATTATTAAGTAACCACCGAGGAAAGACATGCATAAGTGCATTTCATGGTGTTAATAATTTCTATGTGATTAAGTGCCTTAGTTGATATGAGAAAATGTTAATAATGTGACTTATCTTATTCTACGTATAACATGAGATGGTGGTTGCTAATGATGATAAATATCATGAGTGAAGTCTAATGATCTTTGTTAAGTATAAAGTGTTTGCTAATTAATATATATATATTAAACTTTAAACACTGAGCTCAAATTATTTAGTTATCATTTAATCATGAAATTGAGATTTGAAAGATTCCACACCGAAGCTGCAAAAAATGAGGTTTCAAAACCAGCTTTAAACACTTTATACTTAACAAAGATCATTAGACTTCACTCATGATATTTATCATCATTAGCAACCATCTCATATTATACGTAGAATAAGATAAGTCACATTATTAACATTTTCTCATATCAACTAAGGCACTTAATCACATAGAAATTATTAACACCATGAAATGCACTTATGCATGTCTTTCCTCGGTGGTTACTTAATAATGCATATAATTATGCTTTTTACTTGCATTATCATTAAACATGATGCTTAATGCATAACATGATGATATGGTGGGTTTAGGTTAACGTAACACCAGAAGTGTTACATTATATCCCATTTTAACAGGAATCTCGTCCCGAGATTCAAGGGTTTGGGTTAAGTAATAGAAAAGAAAATGTATCAAGTACTTTGACTTGGAAGAAGTTCATAAAGCAAACAAGAGTTGGGTTAGAGAATTCCAACAAAATTTAAGAGATAGGTATTGGTAGTGAGAGTGTCAACAGGAATTACGTATATAGAGATCAAAAGAAAGGGAATATAACAATGGTGGGGTTTGAATAATGGAAAAGGAAATATATCAAACACATTGAGTTTCAAGAATCTCACAAAGCAAGAAAGTTATCTTCAAGGTTATAACCAAGATTAATGTATGGTTGTAAAGCTTAAACTAAGTAAATTCAAGATACGCAAGAACAAGGTTAATATATACAAGGAGTTGGGATTTCAAAGAATAATCCCAAGAGAGTACCTTAATGGTGGAATGTGACGGAGGATGATCAGTCCTCTCAATACAAACGAAGCGTCCAGCAGTAACTCATGTGATCAGAGCACACAGAGACCCCTGTGTTTCGACGCCAGATCGATCGTAGATCATGGTACCATCACAAAACATAATTTCGGTAACCCCCACATGACATAGGTCAGAATGACGAGGTCAAGAATTTTGCGTGTGTTGAAACTAGAAAGACTAAGATAAAACACACGCATAGGCGAAGAAATCAAGGTTGTCTTCAAGTATTTGCTAAGCAAAAGTTTCCTAGCAAAACGAGATACAGGATGAGATTAGTGGGATCTTAATAGCTATGCGAACAATAGCTATTATTGGATTAATGAATGATATGTTACCTTTATCTTATATGATATGTATGATGCATGCTCGTTCTATACGTCTTCATGACGATAGTTAGCACACCACTCACAACTCACTATAGGGCAATACTTTACACATTAGTCTTGCAGAGTGAGACAGGATACCGAAAGACTCTTTGCAGAGTATTACTGATGAAGTTGACCCTTTAGTGGATTTCTTCGAGAAGACTCGAAGACTTCAACGCTGTGGCTTCAGATTGTCTGAAAAGTCTTCTTGACAGCTTACAGAAACTTTAGAAAGATCGTAAGGCAAGTTTTACTTTGTTTTGTCAAAAACTTTTAATTATAAATTGATTTTGAAGTTTTCGCAAAGTAATACTACAAGTATCTTTGTAAGAATCGCCTCGATACCATTCATGTGCGGGCGAACCTTCCAAATTATATGGCCCACAAGCACCGACATTGTTCCTAAGACCTCTGTCAGCCATACTTGTGTACCACATAACTCAGAATGTTCTGTCGGGTGAAACCCCGATGACACCACGATCTTCCAGGATCGACTTCTTACAAGATATTGTAGTATTACAACCGTTTTTAATCAAATATAACAGAGTAGCGGAAGATTTACAAAACATATGACAACACTTGATCAGAGTTTGATTAAACAAAACTTAACTGGGTTTGCGGAAGCGAGAAAAGAACTTTGTAGACGAAAGATATTCGATCATGCCAAGCCCACTGGTATGACCAAAGTCAGCAACACTAGTCAACACCTGCAACAGGGGTCAAACAAACCTTGAGTACCAAAGTACTCCGCAAGACTTACCCGACGGAAAAGAGGTGAGAAGACTCAGGAATGCTGGTTGATAGGAATCAAGGTAAGGCTTTAGCAAGAATCAAGGACACCTTTTGCGGAAAAACGACTAATGTTGATCCTTACTATTCATTCTTATCTGATATTTTCATTAAGCATTAAGCTATCCATCTAGGTTATCCTAGTCTAGAGCAATCACTTGTCAAGCAAGATCTCGATTTCCAAAACTTTCCATCCTCAGCAACTTTCCTCATTACTACGATGCCGGGACTCGGATCAAGTCTCCCATATCGTGGAGCAACGACGATTCGAATCGCTTATATACCCGGCCGAGGCTTCCTAGCCACACGATGTATGCATGACTGACCATCTTACATACATCAACTCAACGCTCGGATTTCTCCACACCAGAACGGGCGTACAGTACTCCACCTCTCTACGGCCGCTCGGTCACTTCGGCGGTGCGCATCGTAGGATGGGTACACGCTACTGTCCGTTCTAGTAACGAATAGTCCAAGTGGAGCTTACCGCCATTAGCATGCGACTAGTACTATCCAATAACCTCATGATCCCAGCGCCAAACAACGGACGGTCCTTAACCGACACAAGTGGACGACACTACACCAGGGCACTAGCCCTTCCTGATGCAAGTCACTCCACCGGCGTCTCAATTTACTCATCATCATGTTCTTATTGAGTACCCGTGACCCGATCGAAGTAAAGGATAAACAATAAGCAACATCAGGTTTTCATAATTGCCCTCAGTGGGGATATTGTGATCAACTTTTGAAAACATTTTATTTGCAAAGCTTATGCTATCAGCAAGACTAAGCATATACTAAATATTTTCAAATCAAAACAGGTTTCAGGGATAGTATATCAAGGTACGGTAAATGCATCAAGATAGGATATCACTCAACTCCTACACCTAATGCATCATATCATCAACATAAAATTATAAAGAACTTTCGAAATTCAAGAAAGAGTTTAATGTATCCGGGGCTTGCCTGCGTTGCAGAGAAAATTAGTTGTTAATCTTGATATTGACTCCTTTGGTGGAATCACCTTATCGGGGTTGGATCACCTGACCTTCTCCGAAACTTGATCAACACGAACCTTCGCTCTCACGTAAACTATACGCAATGAAATGATGCATGCTTTAACGATATGCTTGACATGATGCGTGATGCAAAACATACAAGCTAAGGGAAGTTGAGTACAACTTTCCTTCATGTATAATTGTAAAACAATTAACATAAAGCATTTTTAGTTGTTCTCTTAACAAACCAAATGATCACTTATCATACATATTTTCCACTCAAAATTATAGCAGGAAAAAAAGGCATGCATAATTAACACATACACTAGTAAGATATTTATGCTTAAGCAAAGAAGCATCAAAATCATTTATTAAAGCTACTTAGGAAAACATCATTTAGCAAGGTTAAATAACTAACTAATCACGACAAATGAAATTGTATTAAAATTAATTAACTAGTGACATGATAATCTAGCTTACATGGATATAAACATCCCATTGCCATGGGACAGCAGGGGGTAGGTGCCATGGTCTCCAAACAATTCCAAAAACACTCCATCCTAAGTTAAGCACTTTTGGCATTTAATTTATTAATTAACTACTATCCACTACACAGGTGATGATGATGATCACTAGCAACATTTATACAATCAAGCCATGGATCATTAGGGTGATAGTAATGCATGGTCTTCAGGCAATAAGTCTAAAAAAAAAAATATACAACTCTTAATCAACTACTCAATTTTTATTAATTAATTCACTACTAACATAAGACTAGCACTACTACTAATCAAAGCATGACATTGCCATGGACCAGTGGGGTGTACTGATCCATGGTCTTCATTGGATGCCAAAAATCACACAAGTTGATTAGTGAATTAACTAACTCAATTAACTATTTATTAACTATTTTTACAGTCATTAAACAAGCCCAAATTAATTATTAAAACAAACTTCTTCAAAACAGCACCAAATTTTTAGTGGAGGTTGGTTTTAACATATTAGAATTACTGACAAAAATTTAGGATCATTTGATTAATATATTGCTCTACAAAAATCAAAGACCATACATTTATTAATTAAAAGATGTAATTTTTAACTCATGCAAAAACTGATTAGCATGCCTAATACTTATTTACTCATGAAACTACATACCATGAGGAACACATAGAAATTTAGTTCATAATTTTTCTAAGCTCAGATTATTTAATTATGAAATAAATAAGAAATCAGCACTATTCATCATTTTCAGAAAAAAAAAAGAAGCAAGAACCGTTTTTTCTGAAATCTCCAAATTACTCTCAAATTTGCTTAGCAACTTTAAAAACTCCCAAAATAAAAGTTGCTTAAAATTTTGAGATCTACAACTTTGCTTTTGGGACCAAACCCAAATTTTTCTCAAATTTTAAAATTTAGAAAAAAGACTAAAAAGTGGGTTTAAATTAGGATGTTGAAATTTGAATTCAAATTAGAATTTTTAAAGCTGGTTTTGAAACCTCATTTTTGCAGCTTCAGTGTGGAATCTTTCAAATCTCAATTTCATGATTAAATGATAACTAAATAATTTGAGCTCAGTGTTTAAAGTTTAATATATATATATATATTAATTAGCAAACACTTATGAAATAAATAAGAAATCGGCACTATTCATCATTTTCAGAAAAAAAAAAAAAGCAAGAACCGTTTTTCTGAAATCTCCAAATTACTCTCAAATTTTCTTAGCAACTTTAAAAACTCTCAAAATAAAAGTTGCTTAAAATTTTGAGATCTACAACTTTGCTTTTGGGACCAAACCCAAATTTTTCTCAAATTTTAAAATTTAGAAAAAAAGACTAAAAAGAGGGTTTAAATTAGGATGTTGAAATTTGAATTCAAATTAGAATTTTTAAAGCTGGTTTTGAAACCTCATTTTTTGCAGCTTCAGTGTGGAATCTTTCAAATCTCAATTTCATGATTAAATGATTACTAAATAATTTGAGCTCAGTGTTTAAAGTTTAATATATATATATATATATATATATATATTAATTAGCAAACACTTTATACTTAACAAAGATCATTAGACTTCACTCATGATATTTATCATCATTAGCAACCATCTCATGTTATACGTAGAATAAGATAAGTCACATTATTAACATTTTCTCATATCAACTAAGGCACTTAATCACATAGAAATTATTAACACCATGAAATGCACTTATGCATGTCTTTCCTCGGTGGTTACTTAATAATGCATATGATTATGCTTTACTTGCATTATCATTAAACATGATGCTTAATGCATAACATGATGATATGGTGGGTTTAGGTTAACGTAACACCAGAAGTGTTACAAGCAAACCGGGCTGTAAATAGATCCCCCGTCAGAGGTTCTAAATACTTAATGATCGACGGAGATGAATATCCCACATAGATCCCCAATTTTCTGTGAGGGCCCATCGATGTTCGCTGAAGTGGTGAGATGGGTACGTATACAGCGCACCCAAATTTACGCAAATGGGAAATACTCGGAGGATTCCCAAGTACTAACTGTAATGGGGAGGTTTCATGATATGCAGTTGGTCGTAGTTGGATCAAATCAGTAGCGTGCAGAACTGCGTGACTCCAACACGACGTAGGTAATTTGCAATTCATCAACAAAGGTCTTGCAATGAGCTTGATTCTTTTAATCAACGATTCAGCCAAACCATTTTGTGTATGTACGTATGGAACTGAATGCTGAACCTGAATTCTCAATGTCATGCAATAATCATTAAAAGCACGAGATGAGAATTCAGCAGCATTGTCCATTCGGATTGATTGAATCCGGTGTTCAGGATAATGTGCCTTCAACTTAATAAGTTGGGCCATTAGTTTGGCAAAGGCATGGTTGCGTGTCGATAGGAGACACACATGAGACCATCTAGTAGATGCGTCTATCAATACCATAAAGTACTTGAACGGCCCCGACAATGGTTGGATCGGACCACAAATATCTTCTTGAATTCTTTCAAGGAATTTGAGTGGTTCAGCTCTAATTTTAAGAGGTGATGGTCTTAAAATTAATTTCTCCGTGGCACAAGCAGTGCAACAAAAATCTTTATTTTGGGGAAATTTGGCATTTGCCATATCATGACCAATGGAATTGCTAATAATTTTCCGCATCATCCCTACTCCAGGATGCCCAAGTCGATCATGCCAATTGCGGAATGTATCGACATCTTGGAAAATTATCTTATAGGCAACATGTTCTATGGGTTTTATGTATGTAAAGTACAATCCAGTTTGGAGTGAAGAAATCTTTTTCACAGATCTGCTTGCCATATCCAGTAAGTTTAGTAATCAGAAGAAATTCCTCTTTATGGTCTATATGTGTTTCAACATGTAGACCATTCTTACGGATATCTCTAAAACTTAGTAGGGTACGAGTAGAGTCAGGATACAACAAGGCATCCTCTAACGTAATCTGCGTACCCATAGGGAGAGTAATAGTGGCTCTACCTGAACCAACTATCAACGCATCGCGTCCCAAATGCGATGGTCATAATATTTCCTTCTCTTTTCTTAAGAGTCTGAAAATATTTCATCTCTCTAAGTATAGAGTTTGTGGTACATGAGTCCACAAGACATAATTCTTCCTCTGGTGGATTGAGTGCAACAGACATCTATATGTAAAACAAATGTAGATGAAAACTCAAATACAACATATAGAACTATACATACAAGATATATTAAATATTTAATACAAGAGTATAGTTTGATAATATCTATGAGTTATACAATTTAACGACAATATAAACAACTTTGTACAACTTATAAGCACACTAAATAATTATTTAAACTATGTATGACTTAGACTATGTACAACAATAATCAAGTGTGATATCAAATTTGGACTGAGATTACTCCAAATCTCCAAACATATCTCCAGAACTAAAGTCTATGAGTATGTTATCCGTTGATGGAAGTTTCTCTTCAATATTAAGAGCCTTGTTGTTCACTGGTTTCTTTGGGGCCTGATGTGAACAACCTTCTTCCTTTGCAGCCTCAGATGCAAGATTGAAGTGTGCCTCATATCTTGTATCTCCTGTTGCCTTGCTCTCTTTTAAAGACTTTTGGTATAAAGCAACCAAATGCTTAGGTGCACGGCAATTCTTGGCAAAATGCGAAAAATCTCCACATCTATGACACTTCTTGTCATTTTTGGATTTCGCATTGTCCTTGTTCCTCTTGTTGGAATTAGATTTTTATCTTCTGTTGTGTTTGCGCTTACCAAATTTGTTCTTTGGATCAGGTCCATTGAACTTCTTTTTATTCCTATTATCTTTCTGTACGTTGTGAACTTCAGGCAGAGGCGCCGTACCAACAGGGCGCTTATGATGATTCTTCATAAGAAGTTCATCATGTTTTTCTGCTTGAGTCAATGTATGAATAAGCTGGGAATAAGCTTGGTAATTGTGAGCCCTGTATTGCTGTTGCAATACTCTATCAGACGGAAGCATGGTAGAGAGAGTTTTCTCTATCTTATCTATATCCGTTGGCTCTTTCTCGCAAAACTTTAACTTAGAGCAAATCCTATGAACAACATGGTTATAGTCTGCCACAGATTTAAAATCTTGGAGACGTAGATTATTCCATTCATGATTGACCTCAGGCCAAATGAGTTCTTTTTGCTGATCATATCTCTCTTTAAGAGCGAGCCATAATTCACGAGGGTTTTCAATCATAAGGTATTCAGATTTAAGGTCCTTATGAATATAATACCGTAGCAAAGCCAAAGCGGTGTAGGTTTGCTTATCTTGCAGGACAACCCCAGCTTGGGGTTCCTGAATTGTAGCCAAAAGACTACGAGAGGCAAGTGCAATCTTGATATCAGAAGCCCAGGTAGGGTAATTGCTACCATCTAACGCGAGTTCATCGAACTCCTTAGTAGCCATGATCCTACATGGACAATCCATGGGCTAATTAATTTACCGTAGAGTAAATTAAAATCAACATGGTAATGTTGTAATACTAAATGCAATATTTTAAGGTTGATATCTTATCATAGTTTTGGAGTGTTGTAGGTAGTCACAAATTTGTGTAGACCGTACAACGAATCATCATAAATTTTAATAGACACAAGGCAAGATAGTCTCTAAGTCACAGACAAAGAGTAGATCTTTATAGTAGGCAAATATATTGCTGCCTATAATTCACAAGCGAATTAAACGCAACCTTTGCTTAGTGCTCTACCAGCTTGTGTAGTAGTAAAATAATATGATGAAAAATGGTAATCATCGCATGGATGTAGACCATTGATAAGCAATCCAAAACCATTATTTTGGGTAAAAACACGGTGTAGGTAATCATCAAGTCTCAGTGAAATATGATGTAGACCTCTCAGCAATGGGTGATTAAATCACTGCTATGGCATGGTCTCTAGACAGGATAATTTACAAAGAATTAAACGCAGCCAATGCCATAGACTCCATCACCTTGTGTTATTTATCCAAAATAAACAAGATATTTATATTGCAATTTAAATTCTATAGTAATTAATGGTTGCTAATTCTATAGATGGCATAGTTAAATTTCAACTAAGTCTACTAGCTAATTTAACCTGTATGTGGTGCAAAAATGGGGTTCGGGGGCACCAACATACTAATTTCTATTATAAAACAATTGTGATTTGCGTGTGGTACAAACAGGGGGATTTGTGTGGTGTACCAGCATGCTTAAAACAAATAAAATCACAAGTATAAACTGTACTTGGTGCAAAGAGGGTTTACGTACACCAGCATACTTCAAAAGTATAATAGAAATATAAATGACATTGCAATATGTACAAAACAAGACATAGATATATATACAATGACGAGACATATATATATATATACAATGACGAGTTTTACAGGTGGGTACAGAGCAACGTCAACAATACAAGTCATACGGATGTTCTTGTATGAACTAAAAATAGCTAAACTCAAAGCTAAATCAACTATTCCGCCTACTGCGTCGCCGCCGCTTGGGATGGCCGCCGTCTAGTGCCATCTCCCCCTCTTCTTCCTCGCATGGTGGATGGGGCTGAAGCCCATTCTCCATCCATGGAGGCCGACCGGCGGGGTGAATCCCGCACATCTCCGGCGAGCTCCGGCCGTGGAGGCCGTCGCTGCCAACCGGGGAAGGCGGATCCACCCCTGCCGGCCCTTCCTAGGGCGCTCGGAGGGCGGGGAACCGCCCCTCCCCCTACCGAGGAGGAGACGAAGCCGGCTCCGAGAGCGTCGGGCGTTCGGGAGGACGGTGCGGCGCTGGGTCGGGCGGCGAACGGCCGCGACATCGGCATAGGGGCGCTGCCTCGGTGATGGGGATGGGAGGACGACGCCGAGGTCGTAGGCGAAACCACGAGGCCACGCCTGCGGCGTCGTTGTTGCTGTTGGAGAGCGAAGGGGCGTGACGGCGTCCGGCCATGGAGCCACCACCTCCGTTCCATGGCATGGCGAGCCTGGACGACGGCAGTGGTGGTGGCGGCGGCAGGAGCTCCAACGGCGGCCCCGGCAGCGTCGACGGGATCGGCGGCGTCATGCGGCGGACGAACATGGCAGGGGCCGTGCGTCGGGCACACGCCGGGGCAAACTGCATCCTCGACGAACGAGGTGCTGGGTGCGGCGACGAACGGGCCTGAAGACGCGGCGTCGATGGACGTCCACCACCAGTTCCTCCATTGCCGTGGAAACAGCGAGGAGGAATGTGATGGGCGTGGATGTCGCGGAGGACCCGGCGAACTGCTCCCTGCAGCATGAAGCGACGAAGACCGCTGGCGTGGTTCCCGCGTTCAATCGCGGTCTCCACGGCGTCGGTGATGGAATCGACCATGGCGTTCATGGAAGGTATGGAGTTGGCCATGTTGTACCTTTGACGAACAGCAAGTCCGGCAAACGTCCGGTGAACTCTCTTTCCTTCCTTCCTGCTATCAGCGTCAGCGGTTGTAGAACTAGCGTGTCTGTTGGTGCCCAAAGGGCCTAAACGGTTATGCCTACTAATGACGTAATTAGCACATGCTAATTACGGGATTACAATAATTGATCACTAATTAATATTTATCCTAAATATTCTTAACATAAGTAAACCATTGGTGATTCTCTCCTGTTTTCTATCCGCTCTCTCCTATTGCTCTCTCTCCTTCTCTTTGACCCATGGTCAGCAACGTAGTGGCCCACTCATAGCTCTGGCATGTGGCGGCAGCGGTCCGCTTTCAGCTTAGCATGGGCATGACGACGGCGAGACAACCCTAGTGCCCGTAAGAGCATCTCCAACAGTTTTCTATGTTTTACTTCGCAAATTTTGTATTTTGCCAACTTCTAAAAAGATATACTAAGTAAAAAAGAACTCTATCTTCAATAGTTTGGCATAATTCACTTGCCAAATCTGGATCTAACTTATATAGGAACTCTGAGAGAGAAACAAAATTATGTTATGCTCTTCCACCTCTTGAAAACTTACATCAGGAACCCTAAGAGAGAAACAAAATTATTTTTATGTCATTCCATCTCTTCTGTACGGATGGATGCGCACGCAGAGTCGAGCGGCATATATGCGCGCATGGGGGCTGTTTTACCACATTGGGATAAATGGCAACCTAGGATGATGAACTGTTGGAGAATATTTTTTATTTTTGCTAAAAAATAAGGATGGCAACCAGGATAGAAAACTGTTGAAGTTGCTCCAACGACGGTGGCATAGCAGATGCTTTGAGGACCAAAACAACTCTAGCTTTGGGGCCCATGATGTCAGTGACTAGAGGAGTAAAATTGGAGGTAGATCCCCGTTATTTGAGGAATTGAGGTGTTTTAAGAGACCAAGAAATAGAAAGAGGATTAAGGAACGGTAATGATCCTACTAAGACGTCCGGCCCCCAACCCCCATCGGACACGCGCCCCGCGCGCCTCGTGCGCTGTTGACGGTCATTAATGTACGAATTCAACCGTCAACTAGCCATAAAAAAGGATGCAATTGCGATCACCAAAGTAGATATAGGGTTTGCACTGACAGAATTCCACGAGTTTTGGTGTTTCATTGTTTCTGCAGGTGTAAACTAGAAAAGACGCAATCCCAGGAGCTTATCGGAACAGAGAACGGGAAATCAGAGTGCGTCGCGGGGAGGAGGGTGTCTGGACGTACGCCTGCGTCTGGATGTCCGGGCGCCAGGATTACTGATGAAGGAAGGGGATCTGCTAGAGGTTTTGTCACTTTATTTTCATGTATGATATTTTTAGGGAAAGAATGTTATTTTTGTCAATCCTATGAAGTTACTCTTAGTCATTTGGCTGTTCACAACTTGATAAAACTAGTGGAAGGTGAAGAAGTGATGGATTTGTAACCGTCGGGTACTAAGATTGTTACCATGCAGGCATCCACGATGGAGAGATAAAACAAGCATTGATTTGTAAAAAGGACGAGTATTTAAATAATTAGATCACGTGTTCACTTATCTTATCAGCCGGCGTATCAACCAACCAAACAGTTAGACCGATTTATCTTATTAGCTGGTTTTTAAGTCCAGTTGAATAATTATTATAGGAGCGTGTGCAATAATAACGAATCTATTGATATGGCCATATAATTCCATACAATAATTTTAGCTCAAGACAGAGGAATCAATGACATACCTCCATCTGACATCCGCATCCGATAATGTATAATCAACTCGAGATAAGAACAACGTCTATAACATCATCGTTCACCAACCAGGCCTTGGTAGAGGGGTCAGCCTCAGCCAGACGTCACCAAACCACACGGCTACCGGGCCGGATAAGGCCATGACGGGCCCACCACCGGCCCTCCCCCCAAAGCCGAAGGAAACCAAGCCAGGGCCGGGGCGGGCGGCGGCGAGCGCCTCACGGAAAGCAGAGAGAGCCCACTGGTTTCCAGTTCCCTTTCCTCTTCGAATCAACGGCGTTGAGGGCGGCTGCCATAAATATCCGAGGCAGCGAACTTGCCATGTCGGCGTGGACACTGGCGGGCCCTACACGCCGGTGACGTGGGTGAATGCGTCCTGTCCATCCTTCTGCGCGTGAATGAAGAGGGGACGCGCGCGGTGAGGATATTTATTTGAGGGCCCCGCAAGGACCCCGCACCGCCACGTAGCAAAAGAAGAGCTTGCTAGCTGCCCAGCTGCGATACGTTGTATGACAGGTGGGACCACGTGACTTCGTGACCCCACATTTCAGTGGACAAGCGTGGAGAGTCGGGTGCCGAGATGCCGGCGCGCCCCGTCGTCCACTGCCGTGCGGGCCCACCCCAGGACACTGTTCCTCGTCGTCGCTCTCGCCCCCGGCCCCCCACGAGTGTGGCAACAAAAGGGGGGTCTCGGTTTGGAATTGGACTCGGACTCGGCGAGAACAATCCAGCGAGCTGAAAAAGGATACGAACCCAATCCAGGCCGGAGAGGAAAGGCAAGCCGTTCCAGTCCAATCCACCCACGCCAGTCCAAAATCCAATCGCCGGGGGTGGCGGGGACGCGGCGAGGTTTAGGCAGGGTTTGTTTGTCCTTCCGTGCGATTCAGCGAGCTCTCCACGCGGGGGGAGGCAAGGCAAGTACTTGTCGGAAGCGAAGGCCAAGGAGGAGGAGGGGTCGCCGGCGGTGGGTGGGGCGCGCCGATGCGCAAGTTTCAGGACTCCGTCAAGGCCCTCCAGGCCGACATCGATCACGCCAATGCGCTGTGAGTCCGAGGAGCAGAGTTTCCTCTTCGCCCCTTTGCTTGCTGGTGTTAAAGGCGGAATCTTTTATGCTTTTCGACGTTTTGGTGACTGAATGGCTTCTTTCTCTTCGTCTGCGGCTGCGAGCAGGGCTTCGGAGTTCCTGAGGGACTACGACGGCTCGGTCATCCAGATGCGGATGGCGTACAGCGCCGTCGCGCATTTCCTCGTGCAGTGGACCGACTGCAAGCTCGCCGGCGCGCTCGGCCTCCTCAAGATTATGCTGTACAAGGTATCCATCGCCCTGCACCCTCCCCTACCTCGTGGCGGTGCCCGATTAGATAGATAGATGTTCACGCCACGAGCTGGCTGTTGAGCTGCCGTTTCTCCGACGACAGGTGTACGCGGACGGCTCGTCGGCGGCGCTTCCTGACTGGGAGAGGGAGGCCAGCATCAGGGAGTTCTACAGTAACTAACTCACCCCCTTTCGTTCCATCAAGCAAGCCGTGAACAATTGCGCGTTGGGTGACGATTCTGACGGCGTAGCGCAATGACAGGCGTCATTTTCCCGTCGCTGCTGCAGCTGCCGAGCGGCATCACCGAGCTAGACGACAGGAAACAGAGACTTTGCTTGAACAAATTCAGAAGCAGGGATGAGCAGCTCTCGGCAGTGGACACGGAGAGGGAGCTCGAGTGCGGGATCTGTCTCGAGGTCAGCCACAAGATTGTGCTGCCCGACTGTGCCCACACGCTCTGCATGCGGTGCTTTGAGGATTGGTATAGCTCTTTTCCCCTAGCTTGCTTAAAATCATTGGCCGTATACATAAACATGCATGAAGGTGATTGTTTTCGTAGTTACTACATTTGCACAAATTTGGATGGCAAAGTATTTTTTTCTCATGGGTTCAGAAGCAGAATTACAGTCAGGTTCTTTTTTGAAATGAACGGCAGGAGCTCTGCCTTTCAATTAAGGAAGGAGTAAAAGAGGTTTAAAAGGAATTACAGTCAAGTAGTTCTCGTGGGTTCTGAAGCATAATTTGGTCATGTGAATGTTGTTTGAAACTTTGGGTTGGGAAACATGGGAAATTTGTTTTTTAGTGAAAGTATACATTTGTTTTTAGTGAAAGTATACTTCTTAATGTGCTGTTTTTTTTTAAAAAAAAAAAAAATTGGCGTCGTGCTTTTATTCAATGAAGCTATTTCAGTGTAGGTGGTTGCTTTGGAACCTTATTAGTGTCAGATGGTCTGTCTCTAGATTTCTAGTCATTTGACAGAATTCCATGTTCTTGATGCAAGCCGTTCATCCGATCAACTTGCATTGACAATGCCATTATTATGTTAGGAAAGGGTAGGAAGCTTTCTGTAGTCTGTTTCGGAGTTGTTAAGTACCACAAGGAGCATTTATAGCTGAAGGATCACATTCATTTTGGTTGCATGATGACTATCATCAGAACAGCAAACCCCTGCTGTTTTGTGCTTTATACCATGGGCATAAGCTTCAATATATTTATGTTCACCTTGAGATTTAAGATTCAAGTTATAATTTTTTTTATATTTGAAAGTATTCAAGGTATAGTTGGTTAGGAGCAGATGAAGTCGTCTGATAAAATGTGATCTGCTCTGTTAATGGTTCTTCAATTCAGCTTATCTCTTTGTTGAGTCAGGATAAGCTTCACTCTCTTATGCCAATGTCTATCTCCTCTGGATATTTTTTACTTTGCTAGAGCTAAACTTCCACTCTTAAGATATTTAACTTCCACTACAAATAGATACTTTGTGATTTGCCTCGTTGTCAAGCACAACAAGTCTGCCTTTCCCCTCCCCTCCTCCCAATCTATCATATTCATATCATTCACTCTTAACAAATTTGTGGGGAAGCTATTATAAGTGATCATCCTAATGGTGGGCCGTAACAAAAGTTCATTCACTCTGTATTACAGGAACGAGAAATCAAAGTCCTGCCCCTTTTGCCGTGCCTGCCTGGAGGAGGTGAATCCGGGTAACTTGTGGATGTACACTGACGACAGCGACATTGTGGATATGGATACCTTGACTAGAGAGAACATTAGGCGGCTGTTCATGTACATAAATAAGTTGCCACTTGTAGTCCTACATGTAGTTGACCTTGACATTTACGAGTACCGCATCAAGTAAACTACAACTGATCCTGTTGTTGCTAGTTTTTGTTTTGCTTAACGGCTCCTGTGTGTTGTGAGAATGCCAAGCAGGCGCTTGGAGTTATTAACGTCTGGCGTGCAGGTGGCACGGATTAACTTTTAATATAGTATTTTTATTAGTCGAAATTGTATCAAACAGCTCCCTAGGTTGTAGTGGCGGATCTAGGATTTTAGTATAGGGGGTGTCATGTCAATTTTTCATGTATAATAATATGGTAAAATACATTAAGAAATTCAGTAAAATTGGTCTCTTGAAAACTAGTTTAATAGTAATTCTTACGTTTAACAATTTGTATAAGTTATTATCCTTCCTATATTGCAGATATGAATAGAATCTTAATTTCTTAGTTGATTGAATGGTTGCTACTCGTGTCACTACATTCAGATACTTGCAACAGTTTATCAGCCTTGAGCGCTGCTCACAAAGGCTCTCTAGCTTGCTATCTGTCATATAAGCTTCAGAAGAAAGCTAAACGGGATCGTCATTCTGTTCGCGATGTTTATAGTTGAGAAAAGAGATCTCCGTTGCCACCAGCTGATCAGGGATGCTCTGCTCATTCCTGAAGAAGTCATCAGGATCCACCATGGCCTCCACAGTTGCCAGCCCCTCGAAACGGCGTTTGAAATGCTTGTCCGTGTCCTGCAACTAATTCGTCCCAAGATCCCAGTCCCTGTAGTTGAATAATGCCAGTTCTGGTATACTACATACAACTCAGAACGACACTCGGACCATCTAATCTGCAACTTAATTACTACATTGATATATAGTTTGTAACTCAATTATTGCATACAGGTCCCGTAGCTCAGTTGGTTAGAGCGTTGGTCTTATGAGCCGAAGGTCGCGGGTTCGAGCCCCGCCGGGACCATTTTATTTTGTATTTTTGCATTTTTTATTTCAATTGTCATCTGTTTTTAACTTTGTTTTGACTGTTGTCTTTTAATTTTCATAAATGATTGTTCTTTTTTTTTATAACTTTTAACTTTGTTTTTACTGTTGTGGCCAATAAAGGCCTCAATCAGCATATGAATTATTGCCAATAACATGCCAACATTTTCTCATACAGTCTATATTAAATCCATCTGGTCCTAGAGGTCTATGGTTGTTGTTTTTGTCAATAACATGCCAACAAAGGCTTCAAAGTTCAATCAGCGTACAAATGATTGCCACTAAAAAGCAATATTATCCATTTTCTTCCTGCAAAGTGAATGTTTTATTGCACGTTAGCATGAAAAATTAGTGTTCCGCTCTCCAAACTTCACCCACTTATTAATACTGCCTGTCTCCTTCTAGTAAATCATTTGTAGGTGGAGGAGTAAAAAAGATTATGCCTGTTTCGTCAATCTATGAAATTAATTCCATTCATGCATATAAATATGATAGGTCTTAGAATTTGTCACGTACGTTTAGAAATCGAATAACATGTTTATTTCACTTTTGCAATTGAAGTTTTGATAGGCTGGCCTGATAACCACCGTGACTTCTATGCCTCAAGAACTTTTCTTAGATTTTTGAACTTTGAAGTAGTAACTTTGGAGGCATCAATTTGCTCAGTGGGTAGACTTCACTCATGTTGTACAAGTTGTAAAAAAGGTTGATGTTCCATCAAAGTTGTTAAGTCTCCTTTGCTGCTTTAACTCCAATGAAGCTACAACCACGACTCTTGGAGCAATAATAATGCTGGTTGCTTCTCTAGGATCAAGACAATTGGAATATGATTGAAATTGTAAGGGTTATACAATGTCCGGTTTCCATTTTCCTCTCTAGTAGGATACTTATTGCGTGCGTGCACTCTCTATACATATTCACCCTTGGGGCTCAACATATCTATACCTAATAATAAAGAGGCAAAACTTTCAGCATATTTTTTTGGTTCATCAATTTTTGGTCCATCTATTTTTTGGTCCAGCTTTTTTGTTCCGGCATGAGTCCATATGCTAAATAGAATACGATCCTCTTTTTCTTCTTGTTTGGTCTGGCCGTCGTCTATAACTAATCCAATCCCAAACTTCTAATCCTACCGTCCTAAACGCAACAGCCTGTGAAACAAAACTGTGCGAGACTTCGGACTTCGAACACAACAAGTACCGTGGAAAAGAAAAGAGACATCACCACACACGATCTGCAAATTGAATATATAAGCACATGGAGAAGAGAAGCGGCACATCGACAAAAAGGAATCGTCGACGTTCGTGCAGGCGCGCGGAGAGCCGAGGTGCCGCTGGACCGATCTTGTAACACGGTCGTCGACTCATATATTGTGGTAACTTCGATTCTTTGTCGATCCGCCGCTGCCGGCGTGCCATGCCCTATCGGCTGCCAACGCACCACCACGCCCATCGATGTGCTGGCCCGCCGCAGCCCACCCACCTCGCCGTGCCGCCTATGAGGGGACGACGGTGTAGGCGGGAGCGAGGCAGACAAGGCTAGCATGGAGCTGCTTGCACGTTATGGCCAAGACAGTAGTGGCACATCCATCGGAACAGAGCAAGAAGCGGCTTTTCGTGTTCCTGCGTGCCGATCTGGTAAGGAGCCCCCAACTCCGTGCTCAACATTGGGCCTGTGGAAGCCCGAGGCACTTTCGCCAAGACGCTCAACTGAGCTGCTTGCTGGTGGACACGCTTTGCCACCCATAATCTGCCACACCGTGCCGCCCATCTTCCTCGTGGCTTCGCCTAGACATGCCTCGCTGCGGCGTCCCGTCGTGCGCTGCCACCCCGGGCTATGTTCCTCACCCGTGCTCAACCACACCACGCCGCCGGCGGATGCGTCTCCTTTGCGCGGCGCGTCGGTCCTCACCTCGGCCACTCAAACCCCAGCTGCTCTCGACCATGGTTCTGGATGATGATTAGATTAGGAGAGAGAATTGAAGGAGTGAGAACGAATGGATGAAGCGGTTGGCCATTTTTTTTGGCCGCGTCATGGAAATATGTATGTGTGCAATAGTGGATAGGCTTGTGAAAAAACACCTCTTCCTATCACTTCCTGTGTTTTTGTTTTCCTTTGTTTTACTACTACATACTCGTTTCATTCTTGCGTTTTTTCCATTCCTTTGTTTTTGGTTTCTTCATCCTAAATAGGCCCTAAGTATGAATCTAGAAGCGAATGGAGTTCACACTTTAGTGACAAGAAGAACAAGTCAAAATTTCTCCTCCATGTGTTTCATTTGTCCTACATTGATTTGGGCCAACAGTAAGCCGGCCCACTCTCTCGTCCTCGCCTGCCTACCATGTACCACCGCCGGATATGTCTCTTATTCAACACCACTGCTCGAATTGGAGGTCGAGCACCCCTTGAATCCGAGGGCAAGAAAGATGACGAAGGAGCTCATGGGCCCGGCGTGGAAAGCTGCGAAGAAAGCACACGGGCGAAACAAGGAAAGATCATTTGTTTCTCCGGTCCGCGGCTGGCTTCGGCGGGGGGTGATTGCGGCTTTTTAAGATAGTTCCAGCATAACCAAGCCGCACCACATCCTCCCCGGGTAGTGTCGCCATCACTATTGCTGCTACCACATTTGTCTGGACTTTTATTTTAGTGGATTCGATCTTTAATTCACTACTCATGCGAGGTTAGTATTTTACTACACATGTATTCATTATAGACCTTGATATTTAACTGAAATAAATAAGGTCAGCCCAGTTAAAAATCAACATAAAGATAGCTACCTTAAATGATTGCACAAGTTTTCTATCATGTTGCGACATATAGATGACATTGTATATGCCCCGGTGCAACGCACGGGCATGTTTTCCTAGTATACACCTAATGCCTTAAGCTATCTTTGTCATGGAATACACACTCTACTGCTTGTGGCTCATTATACATATATCATGCTAGTCAAGCATATCATTAGACTCATCATGAAATATTTCCTCATACAATATACCAGTTTGAAGTAATATATGTTTATTATTTTACGTAAACTTAGGTGAGATACCAAACCTTAGAATTACATATATTTACAGAGAGCTACTCCCTTCATTCCAAATTATAAGTCATTCCAACTTTATTTTACCTAAATTTATCATTAGATTCTTTATTAGTTATATTTTTATAGTACACCGTTTAATGTATAAATCTTTCTAATTCTTTCTATAATTTTGTTAATACTTGTAAGTTGTTCTAGACCAAGTTGACTCAAAGTTGAGCAAGTGGTGCTAATGTGGGGTAAAGTCGGCAGTTGTTTGGATGGTGTTTTCAAAAGTTGGACAGGATAAGTGGTGCACTATCTTATTTGGTGGTAAAAAAAGCTGAGCCAACCCTTGTATTTTTATTTTCTCGGTCTAATAAAAATTGTAACAAAGCTTTTCCCATCCCATAAAAAAATAAGTTGTTCTAGCTTTTGTCTATATGTTACTTTCTTTATCCCAATTTATAAGACGTTTGTCTTTTTTTTGACACCAAGTCGACGACTCATCTTATTTAATTTTTTATAAAAAAATATCACTTCTTTTATCGCGACTTGCTTTATCAATAAAAGTTTCTTAAAAAACTTAAATTTGACTATATTTATATAAATTTTTTGAATAAAACAAGTGACTAAATGTAGAATAAAAAAGTTAAATATCTTATAATTTGGAACGTAGTACTATGTTCTTAAATTGCACAGCCCGTAGACGATCCGCGATCCTACTCAACAGGATGATGACATAGCTCGACGATGCTGCCGCGCTGCAGGAAGAGCGTGCGTCTACACCAGCAACTAACGTTTACATGGCTACGTGCCTGTACACGTCGATCACAAGTACAACTGCTCGAGCTGGAGCTAGACCTATGTACCGGAACACGTTGATCTTTCGGGTTGACTTAGGTCAACCGATCGATAAGCCGCCGCCGCCGCCGCGACGCGAACGACGCGCCTTTCCGCGCCTCCTGCAAGTGGTGCCCCGCGCGCGCCACCAGCAAAATCTAAGAATCTGCCATACGACCTGGCCAAAATTGGGCCAATACCGATGCCGCCGGCGGCGACCGTGTGGAGCCTATCCGCATCCACCATGAGAACATACTACCCCACTACGCAATGCGATGGCTACCTATGTACTCTGCTACTTACTCCCATCAAACCAAAGAGTAGTACAATTATAAATCTATAGCCTAATTCAAAAACACTTTGAATTTGACTTTCTTGCAAGTAGTGTGGACTTGGCTTAAGGTGACTTTTTGGAGACGAGGATGAATTGGCGGTTGTATTTGCAACTAGACTGTGGATTAGAAATTAACATCAATAACTAATGGAGATCTTTGCTAGTATGGACGGATGGGAGGGCTGTCTTGTGATAGGTTTATCTTATAATTTAACAGGTACAGGAGCTTACTGCTGGCCACTGGATTTCGATCTTTTAGCTTTTTGCAACTTTTCCGTTTTGTAGGATGATGTAATTGTAATAAGGATTGGTTGAATTTCCCTAAAAAAGAAGATTGGTTGAATACAATAGCCCGTAAAGGGACCGGAAAAAGAAGTATCCTTTTTCTGAAAAGAAGTGGAGCCAACCTACTACCAGCTTCAATTCCTTGATGAATGAATGAGATAAAAGTCCAACACTTGACATTGCCCTGAATCCATGGTAGAGGTAGAGAGGCCGGCAGCACAAAAGTTACAGTACGTACCAACGACTTGCGTGATTTGGCATGTCGAGTGGGTCGATCGAGTCAATCTGAACTCATCAAAGAATAAAAGATCCCTGTCTGCGAACCCGTCGCCCTTGGTTTTTTCTAGCAGCAGTTCAGCTGCGACAGCAGTACCCGACTTCAGTTCACCATCAGAAGCCGGAGCCGGGAAGTCAGTCTGAACTAGTCTTGTGAGCCTGCTGGTAAGTAACTGACTTTGTCAGAAACGATCCGCTTGCTTCCATCTCCATGCAGCGCCACAAGAAGATAGCACACCCAGGAGCCAGGATCCAGGAGTAGTAGTTTGTTTCAGTTTCACACCCGAAAGTGAGCTACTGGCGTCTGGCGATCAAGGAAAACTTTCAACGAACCGAAAATCATTGGTCGCTCTGTTGCCTCGTTTGCTATAGTGGAATCAGACGACCACGCATATGTGGCTGGACTCCCCCTGAATCTTCGTCAGAGGTCAGATGGAACAGCATTGCACTGTGATTTCAGCAGCTTCATGTCTCGCTCACCACGGAAAGTTCAACATCCTGATCATGCCTCAAGAGTCAAGACTGATCTATTAGCACTCCCGAGTCTGGACATCCACCTCGCTCGCAACTTTAATTAGCTTTTGGGAGGAAGCAAAGATGCACACACACACAAGCACCAGAACGTCAACTCGCCGCCCCGGCTTTATCGAGCAAGCCACTCGATCTAACTTGCTGTAATTCTCAAGAGGACAAACGAATAGACGTTTACGATTCTGCACCGCCCTTTCCAATATTCGCCAGAAAAGGGTACCTTAACTTTGGTGTAGCTACCTAGGTATAGCACTCTGCGTGAGGACATCGGAAGGTCGCTCTGACCAAGATCACAGTGGCTGCATGTTCTTCTTCTTGAAGTTCCACTACCTTTTAGCTAGCTAGCATAAAGTGTTTTTCTGGCTTCTCATGAAAGATCAATAATTGTTTAAACACAAAGAGGCCTTCTTCAGATTAAAAAATATGGACTTGCCAACATATTATTATCCCTTGCAGTCAGCAGTCATTATTAAGCCCTCTCATGAGCAGCATCTTTTCATACGTTGCACATTTGCCAGAGCTTGTTGTTGGGTGTCAGTTGATTCATGGATCCTACTTTAAGATAACCTCTCTGCACATTCAGACATCAGCTTCAAGCCTTTGAAGTGCCTTTTTTTTTTAATGGAAAACATCATTCTTCTGGCCTGGAATATTTGAACTAGAAGAGATGACTTCATCTTCAATCATAAGATATTAATTAACAATTTGCTATGCTTCCCGCCTTCGCCGCACAGGGCAAAGAAGAAATACATTCATGAAGTTACAAGTTAGTGACTCCTCCTCATTCAGACATCAGCTAATCAGCTTCAAGCCTTTGTGAAGTGCCTTTTTTTAATGGAAAACATCATTCTTTTGGCCTGGAATATTTGGACTTCAAGAAATGACTTCATCATGAATCATAATAATCATAATATATTAACAATTTCCTGTGCTTCTTGCCTTCCCAACAGGGCAAATAATTAAAGAAGAAATACTTTCATGAAGTTACCAGGCAATTTTGTACGGGGCTGCACCTGTTTCTTTGCTGATGAAACTCGACCGCACGAAATCTCTCGTGCCTGTCTATGTCCACTTCTTTATATATTGTCGTCATCACGGTCATCTCGCGGGTCGCTGCCTACATCCTTGGCATTCTTACATCTAACGATTTGCTTGGATGCTGTTACTTTGAAAAACCATGGTATTAAGAATCTCTAGTTTTAGATTCGTAAAAACCCTGGTTGGAAAATAAAGTTCGACTGGTTGAGTGGAGTTTCTAGAACTCTGAAACCCGATAGATTTAATAATACCGTTAGAACTACACGAGTTTTCCTGCATACGACACCTTGACCTTGTATAGTTTATCACAACCAATATTACAGACACACACCCAACCCCACACCCCCCCCCCCCGCAGGATTTATTGTAATCAAAACTCAATTACTGTAATCCTGTAGTCCATGTAAAACCACGTTATAGCTCCAACTAATTGTCTGACTTGCCAAATTATAGAGGACACTAAAGGAATTTCTCACTTTAACAGACTATAATCAATCATCATAATCCACTAATCCAAACACAGATTATCATAATCCGTAACCCTGATTATAATAATATCTTATGCATCATTCAAATTATAATAATAAGGCACAATCTAAACAGGCCCCGCCTTGGTGAAATTTCATGTGCAATTGTGTAATCTTATGCATAATTCAAATTATAATAATAAGGCACAATCTAAACAGGCCCTGCCTTGGTGAAATTTCATGTGCAATTGTGCTTAAAAATATCATGTTCTTGGTAAAAATAAATAATGAGTAATTTTTAGAGGGTTCACTACTACAAAACTTATCTTCACTACCGGTTTCTTACGAACTAGCAGTGATAATGCTGGCAGCCCATCACTGTTGGTTCAATACCAATCGAAAGTGATATTAGGGTCATCACTGTCGGTTTTTAGCTTAAATCAGTAGTGATATTGGATCATCACTATTGGTTTTTGGCTTGAACCTCACTGCTGATTTGGGAAATGAACCGATAGTAGTAGATTGCATGAAAAACTTCATAAGTTCCTCACATGTCTGATAAAAATAAACATTATACCAAAGTTGTATTCGACAAGATCTAGTTCAAACTTTTTTGACTGAGATCGTTTTTACGCTGAAATAGCAATCATAAAATTTTAGAGTTAATCCAAAAATGAGTCCATATGCTAATCCAAATGAGTCCATATGCTCTATTCTCATAAGTGAGTATATCGTGGTAGGGAGTGATGTCGCATGAAGAAACAAAAAGTTCTAGATCTCGACAAGTTATTAAACATTGCAGTACACAAGTTTTCTATTTAAAGTGGTTTAGATGCTGAAATATTTGATTCACAAGATTGAGTTCATACCAAAGGAACATATATGGTCTATACTTATAAGTGAGTGTGTCAGATAGAGAAGTAAAATAAAAGTTATGCAACTTTGTAGTTGATAATTCATTTGAAATCATCTATCCAACATTATTACATTTGAATTTCTCATATTTGAAATTGAATTTTTCAAAAGACCTCAGATGGAGAAACAACCAAAATGAAAGTTGTAGATCTTGAAAAGTCATACCGCTAGTAGTTGACAACTTTTTATTTGAAATCATATCTATCCAATAAAACTCTATTTGAATTTTCTCAAATTTGAAATTCTAATTCTTCAAATGAATCCCAATGGAGAAATGACCAAAACCAAAGTTGTAGATCTCAAAAGGTTATAAAAATTGTAGTCATTGCTACAAAACAAATTAAGCGTGACCTTTGGAAAACCCTTCGAGGCCATTGGGCCAGTGGCCCGCCTCAGTTAATCCATGCCAGCCGAGGCCAGGCTACCGGCCCAACAACTATCTCGATAATTAATACACCTTGGTTAAACACTAACTGAAGCAGACATCATAGAATAACCACCTGTATTAACCGAGGCAGTTCAGTATGGTAAACACCTCAGTTAATCCATTAACCGAGACAGTTTCCTTATAACGACTGCCTCGGTTATCTTATTAACCGAGGCACTTGTTGTACCTCAACCGCCTCAGTTAACACACAATTAATCGAGGCGGTTACATTAAGTCGTCCGGCTTGATTAAGTCTGGGCTATAAATACAATGCCACCCACTCTTTTTCCCTACGACTTCTCTATTTTTTGTGGGTTTTGAGCTCCAAGACCCTAAAAATTGGCCGTTTCCTGGGGAAGAAGTTTTACACTTAGATTTATCCAAGGAGGCACCGCAAGAGGTTGATTCTTACTCTATAACCCTCATTTTCCTCTCTTTTCCACGATCTATGTGCTTTCTCTCTAAATCTAGATCTAATTGGAAGAGAGAGAAAATCAGATATAAGTGAAATACATGATCATGAGATCGATAAAAAAAGATTTCATGAGCACCAACCCTAAGATGGTGGAGCTGCGGTGGTAAATGCTTCGTCAGGCTGGCATACAACTACCACAACATGGTGAAGCCATCGAACAAGGGCAGATTGTGCTGGGTACTTCACAAGTCCAAAGGTACCTAGTGTGCAAGCTCCAGGTGCCTTGGGACGGGACGGGGAGGAAGAAGGACATGGCGCAAGGAGAGGCACATTTTGCCCGATGATGAAGCCAACAATGACTTCGATGAGGATGAACTTAACATTCCCACAGAAGATGGTTCCAAGTTCGTTGGTGCTGCTCTTAGCTCGGTAATGCTATGGAACAAGGCATATATTGTTTTAGAAATGCCAGCACCGACGTCATAGCCCTCGCAATCGTCGTCATCTCCCCCCGGTGGCCCATGTGTCGATGACGATGATAGTGGCGATAACAAGGGCGGTGATGGCAATGACAATGCTGACGGCCTAGACAGCAGTCCTCGACATAGCCCGCCTCTTGGCTCAAGTAACCCATAAGGAGGTACAGGGGGTGCATCATCAAGCAATGAAATACCGCCTCCATGTGGTCGAGAGGAGGGCAAAGGGCAATGTCCTCCTGCACCAAAGAAGCCTACGGAAGAAGAGGGGGTAGACCCACGAACATCATCGTGGAGAGTTGGCCGAAGTTCAGAATAGTAAATGAATTCCATTACTCAATGCCATTTAAAAGGTATATATGCTAATGGCAACCAAACGTAGTCAATAGATTA
Organism: Chrysopogon serrulatus; assembly: GCA_015844335.1. NCBI lineage: Eukaryota > Viridiplantae > Streptophyta > Magnoliopsida > Poales > Poaceae > Chrysopogon > Chrysopogon serrulatus. The sequence goes on along the minus strand of JADLZL010003127.1, from coordinate 95,973 downwards.
TGTGTCGATAGATGGTGCTAATAGAATTTTCCACTCCTTATCCCTATTACGGGCCGCAAACCCCGCCGTCAGTTTGGGCCCTTACTCCAAATTGCCCCGATAACTATGAGAATGACAAGTTCATGTTGCCCTTGGGCCAGCTCATCTAAGAGTTGTCATGAGCGTTTTGTTGGTCCATCTCTGGTATATGGATGCTGCGAAGTTAGGCATGAAGGAATTCGTTGTGAGGGTCCCCAAGGAGTACTTCCACTTAGAAGATTATTGTTATTTCTTTGTAGACTTCTAAGACATGCATAGGCTGCTGTGGCACAAGGACCTCGATGTTACCCAAGTCACGCTTTCTGCAATGTAACTAATTACAACTTTGCATCGTTGTATGTACGTTCATTAGGATCAAACTAACAATACCATGACGATGACTTATGCTTGTAGGATGCAATCATATGTATGCAAGGAACTAGGGGAACCTATTATCTACCTATCTCCTATGCATATTAGCCAGAGGGCTATCATTGGCTACAATGTACCGCATTACAGCATCCTAGTTTGGTGAACTTGGATAGGATGCATTAGTCCGGACTAAGATGCAAGACGAGATCAAGTATGGAAATGGATAGTACATCCTCCAAACCATGAAGAAGATCCAGAAAAATAGGATGCATTAGTTCGAGTAAGTCAAAACCATACTTGCAATAGCTATTGGATTCACCACTTTTTTATATTTCAATATTTGAGATCCATATTATTTTAATAGCGCAGCTTGGGCGTCATGGGCCACTGGACTGTATTTATAATCTATCCTCAGGATAGAAAAACTATCATATTTGACTCCTTGTAGCATACAAATAAAGAAGGGTACAAGGATATCTAAAACTGTGTGTGATAGTAAGTGACGACACATATTCTTTTATGCACTCAAAAGTACGTATAAAATTTATTATTAACACTAGTGGTTTTCATACAACGCTTACATGGGGTACATGTAAGACCCCATCTGCTATGATCGAAGGTCCAAGAAGAAGAAGATGAAGTATGGACACAGACTACAAGTGAGGCAACAATTTCTAGTAATAAGTATCAAGAATCATATGTGCTACTACATAGTACATGCTCTTTGTATGTCCTAACGCTTATGTGTTACATATATATCGTGCATGCAGTGTGCCGGACAACCTAAAGGCTCAATATTATGTGGATACTATGCTTGTGAGTACCTTAGAGTTTGCAGCAAGTACAACCATAGCTGATGGTAGCTCAAGAAATCAAAAGGATCTTTGGTGAAAGGAAAGGGTGGACAATGCGAACATCATCAAACAATAGCCGACATTTGTAAGTTTGTAATGGATGAATATTGTCATGTTGGGGGGCAGGGTTTTACTTACCGTTCGGACAACCAAACCGCCGGGCGTCCGTAGCGGATAACCGCCACCGGTATAAATCGGTTACCGATTTATACCGGCCGAATTCAAATTTTAAATTTGAATTTTGAAGCCGGCGTAGTTCAAACGGTAAGAATCGGTTTACCGGTCGGTTAGACCGGTTTACCGGCCGGTTAGACCGGTTTACCGGTCGGTAATCCAATGATGTCAAAATTTTTCAAATGAAAAATAAAAAATATTTTAAAAAAATGCTAGAAAAATTTTTAAAAATACTTCATGATTTATAGAATCCAATGATGTCAAAATTTTTCAAATTTGAGTGCGTTTAATATATTTTTCGACCTTCATGATTTAATGGGCCTTAATGGGCCGGCTCTTTTTTTTTTTTTTTTTTTTTCAAACTTCTAAACATCTAAATAAATACTAAACGAACTCAAATTTGAAAAATTTTGACACCATTGGATTCTATAAATCATGAACTATTTTTAGAATTTTTTTTTAGAATTTTTTTCAAATTTTAAATTTCAAACCCTAGCGGTTTGAACCGGTCCAAAACCGAACCGGTCCGGCCCGGTAAGGTCGGTAACCCGGTCAAACCGGCCGGTTACCGAACGGTTTTTAAAACCCTGGTTGGGGGAATTTCTTCTACAATGAGAGCGAGCTAGGGACAGTGGAGAAGGATGAGAGGCTACGTAACTTGAGAACCATGCTAGACATAAAGGATTACACATTGCTAGAGATCTTCTAGTATGTGACCTTAGATTCTCAGGTGAAGAATGTGATGTGCTTTTGTGTATATATATGTCGGTGTCAAGAATAAACACCAACAAGTAATCGAAAAGAGAGCGCACTTATCCTCCGGATGGTTTCCCAAGTGGATACAACGATGTATACTGGTTCGGGCAAATCATCCTACGTCCAATGAGAGCGGGGCAGTGCTACTCAGGAGCTTGTATGGGGCAGTACAAGAGGGGTCGAGAGAGGGATAGCCTCCCAAGTCTCAGTGTGAATCTAGGTTCGGGTTTGAGCTTGTTTCGTATGTGGAGTTAGAATGGGTGGTAGACGCGCACACACGTGCTCCGTTGCCCAAGTCCTCCCTTTTATAGTTTGAAGGGAGGCTCACAGGGAAGGGCAAGCCCATGTGGGAACCGAGAAATCGTGATGGGTAAGGTCTTGGCTATTCGGACATGTGTCGAAGGCACTATCGTTGATGTCGCCTTTTCCTTCCGTAAGTCTCCTCCTTGGCGTCGTAGCCCTTCAGGTGCACAGGGCTATACCTGAGGGAACCAGGATAGCATATTTGACGATGAACGCTGGGGTCAAAGCTCCAAGTGTAAGGGCGTAGGCTGCACCGATGCCGGACATGCAGGGTTGATTCCTGACGCACCCGGTCCTTCCTGCAAAAAGCGGTCGGAACGGCCGCTCTCATGGTACGTCGGCCACGGTGTCGGTACGAGCAGGGCTTCCTTCCCCGTGCTCCCTGTTCCGTCAAGGCGACCGGCGGTGGAGAGGTACGAAGCCCGGCGCCCCCGGCGGAGACGTCTACACGGGGCTGCCGCTCGTACCGGCACGGTATAGGGGGCCAGCACCGTATTTGTTAGGTGGAGGAGTGGGTGCAACGCAAGACCCACGGGTTACTTGGGGGTCCCGTTTCCCACTGTTCAGATGTGGGGGTGACGGTGCGTCCCCGTGCCTGCCACGGAACCGTGCAGATTCCATTGTACGGCACACACGTACGACGGTTCTGCATGGTACGCCCTGGCTTTTGTTCACAGGGCGGGGTCGACCTCCGACCCCCTCAGGTGGCGGCTTCATCCCGTAGGCATTGGAAGGCCTCGGTTAGTCGCTATTGGGCCAGAACGCATTTACCTTCCGGCTCCCGGGGCCGGCCGTAAGAGCGCCCGTCCTGGCCTCGATAGTTTTGTTTTTAAGAGTCTGTTTTTTAACCGGCCCTTAGAGGGCCGTGGTTTTGACCCTCGACAGTAGCCCCCGAGCACGGAGTAGAGCCTATGGGTCCTCTTCGTGCTGAGCCGCTTGTCGAAGGAAAAAGAGGGTCGACCCAAGAGTCAATCCGGGAGGTGTGCGCGAGCGCACCCGCCGGGTGTAGCCCCTGAGCCTTCTGCTGGAGTTGTGCACTCCTGTAGAGGCTCAAATCGCGTCCCGTGGACCCTTCAGAGAATACAGATGGGTCGGTCTGGGGTCGTCACAGCAATTTGTGTATGGGTACATGCATCAGTCTTAGCACCCGAGCCCTTACTAATTTTTTCTTGTTTGCTTGCAGGGGTGTTTTGGTCTTTGCACGTCCCATTTCGGCGCCCGAGGCGGCGGAGTCCAGAGGCTTCACGGCGGACGATGAAAATCGTCTCGGGGCGCACGACACGGCGGTTTCTCTTCCGCCGCCCCGCCACTAATGCCATGAATAGGGTAGTGGGCGACGTGGAACGCTAAGGGGCGTTTTCTCAGATCCAATCTCGGCGTCGGCCACCTATTAAAGGGGTGGCTATGGGACGAGCAAAGTCACCAATCCCGCTTCTCACCTCCGTTCCGAACTCCAGCCACCAGCCTCTTCTCGTATCCATTCTTCTTCCTCCCTCACGAGCGGCAGAGTGAGATGGACCGCGAAAAGCGTCCGGCGGAGGGCTCATCGGAGGAGCCGCCCCGGGGCCGCCGTCGCATTTCGGGGTGAGTCCAATGTGGCTGGCTGAAAAGATGGTTTTTTGCTTCAATCGGGGGCTTGATCAGAGGGTAGTTTCTTGATCAATCTCAGATCTTTGTTCTCGCAGGGTGCTCTCCAGCGTTCCCATTCCTCGCCATCTCCTCTCGGTCGGTGGCACCGCCGGAGCGCCAAGGGGTCCGGGCGAGGGAGCCGGAGCTGGTGCCGGAGCCGGGTTCACGGACGAAGCTCTAGGCCCGCCTCAACGCTGTTCTCGCCGCGCCACCCGCACGGGAGGAGGAGGCGGACGACGCCTGGCCAACTCCGAGGATGCCGACAGCACGTGGCGGAGCCGGAGTCCGAGCCCAGTCCATGCGCCCGGGCGGTCGAGGCTATTGTGGCCTGGTCCGGGGCTCCCGGGGCACTTGACGGAGCGGCCGAGCCGCGTGCTTGGTCGCATCCGCGACCTGGTGTCCCACGGCGCCCGCCGCTGGGTAGCGCCCGCGCCGGCGGTGGCGCATCGCCGCCTCGGGTCGACCTCCAGACTACATCGAGCTCCCCGAGGGCGAGCGTATCGGGGACCTGGAGCACTTAGTGCGCCAGTACCTTGACGCCGCCGATGCCGTCGGGAGGAGGTGCCGGCGGATGAGGTGATCCGCGACGCGCCCTGAGGCGTCGCGGGGCCTCTCTAGTCGGCGTGGCTTTTCTGCAACGCCCAACCCAGCCGGCGCCCATGGGTTGATCTTCATGGTCTTCTTGGTGGATATGTCTCCGGACGTGCGGGAGTTCCTGTGCACCTAGGACCTGTTCTCTGGGTTGATCTCAATAGTGCTCCACTGCTCGCTGGCGCCTGTGGTTGTCGTAGGTTAGGAGAGTCATGCCGATGGCTTTTGTATAGCGCCGCCAAAGCGGCTTTTATGCTTCGGGGCGCCAGTTTGGCGTCCTTTCAACTCTAATCTGTAATCAGCATTTCGGATCAATGTTCACTCCAGATTATCCGTCACGAACATTTGAGTTTATCGCCTGTATTTTCATTGCTACCAATTCTGGCGGCGCTCGTGCCGCTCGAATGAGTAGACAGTATTCGAGTCTCCGTTAGGATTTTCTTGCTCATCGAAGAGCCATGGCGCCGGGCCTCGTTAGGGTTTTTTGCAGAAGGTCCGGAAACAGATAAAATGCCCCTGGATTCCTATCCGACCCCAGCAGCCATGATTACAGCTACTCATCGTAGCCTGCTTCGTAGGCACGTCGCCCCGTCCCTCCAGCAGTCAACGTGGAGCCCGAAATCACCCGGGGGATCGTGCTGCGACGGGCTGCACAGGACTGTGATGGGAATGGACGGAACCGTCAGCACGCGTGGGCTGACAACCGTACGCCACTGAGTGGAGTTAATGCGGCTAGGAGGCGTGCTCCCGCGTATTCAACCCTTGGTGGGCCCGGGCCACGCCGTCCACGACTGGAGGGCGGCCGAATGAAACTCCTTTAAAGACATTGGGAGGGGGAGAGAGAGTCTCCCAGTCGCATCTGCGCCTTCAATCCAAAGCCAGGAGAAAAGCCCCCGAGCCCTTCCTTCGCTTCGTGTGTTTCTTCTTCCGCTGCCACCGCCGCCGACCAATTCTTCCACCTCCCCCCACAATCCGTTGCTCGTCGTGATGGCAGGTGGAGACGCGCTCCCGTGGCCGCGCAGCACCGTGGCGATGCCGGAGATGGAGCGCCTTGTGGCGGAGGGCGTTTTGCCGCCGCCGACGGAGGCGAAGGAGTGGATCATACCGTTCGAGGACGATTCCCCTCGGCCGCCGATGGGGTACATCGTCTCGTTCACGGCCTTCCACGAGCGTGGACTTGGTGTTCCCGTTCATGACTTTGTACGCAGGATGCTTCTTCACTTCGGCGTCAAGCTCCACCACCTGAATCCGAACGGGATTATGCACATGGCGGTGTTCATCGCGCTGTGCGAGGGGTACTTGGGGATTCCTCCCCATTACGGCCTCTGGAAGTACTTCTTCACCGCTTGCTTCTGCGAAGCGATGGGCGAAGGAGAGATGGATTTGCCGGAGCGCGTGCTTCTGCGCAGGGTGCGCCGGCATAGCTCTCCGCGGGGGGAGCGTGAAGCACTACGTGGATCTGAAGATGTCCGCGTCAAACCACGGGTGGCACTCGGGGTGGTTCTACCTCAAGAACTCTGAGACGGCTCCACTCCCCGATTTCTTCAATGTTACATTCGGAGAACGCCCACGGCGGTAGGGCTACGGGGTGAACGACAAGGAAATCGAGAAGCTCGAGCACCACTTGGAGGCCATCAGGATTCTGCAGGGCCGCGGCCTTACCGGGGCGGGTATAGTGGATGCCCTCCTCCAAAGAAGGGGTGGCACCGTTGATGTCACGCCGCCTCCGGATGTGGGAGATGGTTCCCGGCGCAGAGCTCGCTGGCACCGTGCTCCGGGGCGGCCCTCTTTCAGCCACTGTGGCTACGAGGCGCCTCCCGAACCTGCCGGCGGCCCCGGGGATGCCTCCGGCACGTTGGTTCCTTTGGAGTCGCCGGTGCCGGGCCAGCCCCCGATGAAGCCGGACGCCGGCTCCGTGAACTTCGTAAGCACGTTGTTGCTTAATTTTTTATTTCTTTTACATTCTTGCTGATTCGCTTTCATCGTACCAGCCCCCCGAACCTTCCCCCTTTCGTTGTTCTAGGCATTTTTGACGAGCTACCCCTTATCGCCCTTGAGCTTGTAAGCCCCCGGCCTGGGAGGAGTTCAGCGATAGTGAAGGGACCCTCCCACGGCGGGGTAAGCTTGTGACGCCCCTTGTTGTCCCCGCCGGCCGTGGGACAAAGTCACCAACATTGAACGCCCGCCCGCAGCACTCGGGCCGTGATGCCGACGTAAGGACTCAGAAATACTTGGCGTGTGTAGCAACGCGACATCGCGGGCTTCGTTGAGTTGGTCCATGGCGTCCTCCAAGTAAGTCTGGTTTGCAGGCTCTGCGTAGGCCTTGACGCGTGGGGACCGTATTCTAGGTCCGTGGGTAGGACGGCTTCTGCCCCGTAGACCATGTAGAATGGGGTATGTCCCGTTGCTCTGCTCGGAGTCGTTCTTAAACTCCACAGTACCGCTGGGAGCTCAGCGAGCCATCGTTGGCCGAACTAATTGAGACGGTTAAAAATCCAAGATTTTAGACCTTGGAGAATCATGCCATTGGCCCGCTCTACCTGCCCCTTAGTGCGGGGGTGCGCGACGGATGCCCAGTCGACACGGATATTGAATTCGTCACAAAACACCAGGAACTTCTTCCCAGTGAACTGTGTTCCATTGTCTGTGATGATCGAGTTGGACACGCCGAAGCGGTAGATGATGTCTGTGAAAAAAGCACGCTTTGGTCAGACTTAATGGTGGCGAGGGGTCGAGCCTCGATCCACTTTGTGAACTTGTCAATCGCAACCAAAACGTGGGTGAAGCCCCCGGGCGCCTTTAGGAGAGGCCCGACCAGATCCAAACCCCAGACCGCGAACGACCACGTGAGGGGAATTATTTGCAAGGCTTGCGCTGGCAAGTGCGTCTGCTTGGCATAGTACTGGCATCCTTCGCAGGAACAGACAATCTTTATTGCGTCTGCTACCGCCGTGGGCCAATAGAAACCCTGGTGGTAGGCCTTTGCCACGATCGTTCGTGGTGCGGCATGGTGTCCGCAGACGCCTGCATGTATATCTTCCAGCAGGGCATACCCGTGGGCAGCAGGAATGCATCGATGCAGGACACCTGAGTGTCCCTTTTTATACAGTTCACCGTTGATAATGGCGAACAACTTGGCTCGACGAGCCAATCGCCGTGCCTCAGTCCTGTCTGAAGACAAGACCTCTCGGATAAGGCAATCGAGGTACGGCTTTCTCCAATCGTTCTCGGGCCCGGGGTCTAGAACCGCCTCCTCATCCACCTGTGTTACAACAAAAACGGTAGGTTCAGAGGAGGGGTCGTCGCTTTGGGTCGGACGAATCGCTCCGGGGTCGGAGGAGGCGGGGTCGGCTTCCGGGGTCGACCGAGTTGCCTTGGGGTCGGAGAAGGATAGGTCGATTCCTTCTTTGCCGTATTTTACCGATGGCTGGGCGAGGTCCCTGGCAAATATCCCGCTAGGGATGGGCTCTCGGTTAGAGGCCATTTTAGCCAGAGCATCCGCTTCCTCATTGTCCCGTCGAAGGACATGACAGAGCTTAAGGCCATCGAAGCACTCCTCAAGTTTGCGCACCTCTTGGCAGTATGCCGCCATCTTTGGGTCGTGACAGCTCGACTCCTTCATGACCTGGTCGACGACAAGCTGCGAATCACCGTGGATCTCAAGGCGTTTTATGCCGAGTTCTTTGGCTATGTGCAAGCCGTTTACCAAGGCCTCGTACTTCGCGATGTTGTTGGAGGCTTTAAAATGGAGTCGAAGGGCATACTTCATCTTGACCCCGAGAGGGGAGATGAAGACCAGCCCGGCCCTGGCCCTGCTTTTCATTAACGAGCCGTCGAAGAAAAGTTTTCAACATTCATGCTGGATGGGGGCCGGGGGTAGTTGGACTTCGGTCCACTCCGCAACGAAATCAGCCAGAACCTACGACTTGATCACTGTACGAGCCGCATAGGCAATTTCGTAGCCCATTAGCTCGAGCGCCCACTTGGCTATCCGACCCGTGGCTTTAGGGTTCTGAATGACTTCCCCAGGGGGAAAGACGATACCACGGTGACAGGGTGTGCCTCGAAATAGTGCCTAAGCTTCCTCTTTGTGATGAGGAGGGCGTATGCCAACTTCTGAATCTGCGGATAGCGGGTCTTGTTATCGGACAGGACCTCGCTAATGAAATAGACTGGGCGTTGCACTTTCAGAGTACGTCTCTCCTCGCTTCGCTCTACGACGAATGCGGTGCTAACCACCTGAGTGGTTGCAGCAATGTAGAGAAGCAAGGGTTCCTCCTTCGTGGGCGGAGTAAGAATCGGGGGACTGGTTAACAGTTCCTTGAGCTTATCTAACGCCTCCTGAGCCTCATCAGTCCATGTGAACTGATCTGCTTTCTTGAGGAGCCGGTATAGGGGCAGACCTCGTTCACCTAGACGTGATATGAACCGACTGAGCGCGGCGAGGCACCCCGTGATATGCTGCAACCCCTTGAGGTCCTGAATGGGCTTCATCTCGGTGATAGCCTTGATTTTATCGGGGTTGGCTTCGATGCCGCGTTGTGAAACGATGAACCCTAGCAACATCCCTCTAGGAACCCCGAAAACGCACTTTTCGGGATTGAGTTTGATGTGCTTCTCTTTGAGCCGGGCGAAGGCCAGCTCCAGGTCGGCTACGAGGTCGCCGCTCTGTTTGGACTTGACCACGATGTCGTCCACATAAACCTCGACAATCTCTCCGATGAGTTCACCGAAGACCTTTACCATGCAGCGCTGGAAAGTTGCGCTCGCGTTCTTAAGCCCAAAAGGCATGGTTACGTAGCAGTACGAACCGAACGGGGTAATGAACGAAGTTGCGTGCTGATCGGATTCACGCATCCTAATCTGGTGATAACCAGAATAAGCATCAAGGAAGCATAGGGTTTCACACCCGAAAGTGGAGTCCACAACCTGATCTATGCGCGGCAAAGGAAACGGATCCTTAGGACACGCTTTATTGAGACCAGTGTAGTCCACACACATTCTCCATTTCCCACCTTTCTTTTGTACAATGACAGGATTGGCTAACCACTCAGGGTGATACACTTCCTTGATGAACCCGGCCGCTAGGAGCTTTTTCACCTCCTCACCTATGACCCTGCGTTTTACCTCATCGAAACATCGTAGACGTTGTTTCACCGGCTTGGAGTCAGACCTGATCCACAAGGTGTGCTCTGCGACATCTCTCGGTACGCCAGGCATATTCGAGGGCCTCGGCGACATCCCTATTTAGGGTCGAGAGCGGCGCTGATCTGCGTCGTCATGCCGTTGGAGCACCCGGGGTCGAGGGGCACGAGCTTGGTGTCCCTGTCGGGCGTGAAAGACGCGGTGGCCTTCAGGACGTCGGGCATGTCCTGGTCGGTGTTGGTGAGAGTGTTGATGATGTACAGCTCATGGGAATTCAACACCGCCTCGGCGACGTTGCACTGCTCAATGTCACACAAGTACGCGTGCTGAACAGACAAGTGCACGGTGATAATCCCGCTGGGGCCCGGCATCTTGAGCTTGAGGTAGGTGTAGTTTGGGACGGCCATGAATTTGGCGTAGCACGGTCGACCCAACACTGCATGGTAAGAGCCGGGGAAGTTCACCACCTGAAACATCAAAGTCTCCTTTCGGAAGTTAGTGTGGGTCCCGAAGGTGACGGGCAGGTAGATCTGTCCGACCGGCACGGCGCGTTGACCGGGAACAACGCCGTGAAAAGGGGCGCCTCCTAGTCGGATCCTTGAGCGGCTAACCCCCATGGCATCGAGGGTATTCTGATAAATGATGTTGAGGCCGCATCCCCCATCCATCAACACCTTGGTGAGCCGCTTGGTGCCGATGATGGGGTCGACGACGAGGGGGTACCGCCCGGGTTCGCACGCATCTCGGTGGTCGACTGGTCGAAGGTGATGGGATGTTTCGCCCATTTGGAAGGAGCCGGCACGATCGGCTCGACCTGACAGACCATACGCTGCTCGAGCTTGCGCTGTCGCCTCGTGGCGTAGTAGTCTGGGCCTCCAATGATCATGAGGCAATCGGTGACGTGAGGAAATCCCGACCCGTCCTCCCCTTGGGCGTCATTTTGGGGAGGTGAGCCACTCTTTCGTTTGGTCTCCGACCTGCCTTTCTCAGCCCCAAAGAACTTGGGGATGAGACGACACTCTCGGAGAGTGTGGTTCACCGTACCCTCATGGTGCGGGCACGGTTCATCAAGCTTCTTTTCGAAGTAGTCGGTTGGCAGCTTGACGGGGGCCTTCTTCTTCCCTTTCGCGTCGATAGCGGCAACCAGCTCGCCGACGCCCTGCCGTCGCCCCTTGCGGCCCTTCTTCTTCTTCTGGCCTTTGCGGTCAGAGGGGTCGTCGTCGACATCTTCTTCCCACTTAGCCTTGCCACGAGAGTTGAAGATGGCTCCCACCGCGTCTTCTCCTGACGCAAAGCTGGTGGCCACGTCAAGGAGCTCCTTAGTGGTACGAGGAGGGCGACGCCCAGCTCGTGCACCATGGTCTTGCAGGTTGTGACGGATATGAAAGCCCCAATCACGTCCACGTCGGTGACGTGAGAAAGGCTTGTGCATTGCTTGGAGAAGCGCTTGATGTAGTCACGCAGAGACTCATTTGGCTTCTGTTGACAGCTTCGTAAGTCCCATGGATTTCCAGGGCGCGAGTACGTGCCCTGAAAATTTCCAACAAAGATGTTGATGAGGTCTCCCCAGCTGTTTATACATCCCTTGGGGTGGTGTTCCAGCCAAGTCCGCGCGGAGTCGGCTAGATAGAGCGGGAGGTTGCGGATGATGAAGTATTCATGGTCGGCTCCTCCCGCCTGGCACGCGAGGCGGTAATCCTCTAGCCAGGTGCCGGGGTTCGTCTCCCCAGAGTACTTGGCGATGGTGGTCGGTGCACGGAAGCGCCGCAGGAAAGGCGAGCGGAGGATATGTCGCCCGAAGGCCGGCAGGCCCGGAGGAGGCGGGCTTCGCCCTCTGTCTTCCTTCGGGTCAAAGCGTCCTCCTCGACGGGGGCTATACTCCCTAGCCCGGGCGTTGAGGATGACGCGGGCGTCACGAATGGGCCCGACACGTTCCTGTACAGGTGGCAGGCTTTCGGTGGGTGCATGGGAAGGTTGATGCACTGATGGCTCGCGGTCTCTGCGATCGTCGAACGTGCGACGGCTCGGGGACACATCGCGACGTCGTGATCGCGAGCTCTCGGCCTGTAGGGTGGCCGCCGGTCCAGCAGCTACCGGATCTCTCGCTGAGTCCTCCATTCAGCAGGGGTTGTTGGCGGAGGAAGCTACTGAAGTAAAGCCGCCGCTTGGCCGCGACGCTCGCTCGCGCGCGAAGAGTGGGGGCCGTCGTCACCCTCCAGATCCACCAAATGACATCGCGAGCCATGCCACGCGCACACCCAGCGCGGCGGTAAGGTGAAGGGTCTTCCCTTCTGAGGTGTTCCCGATCCCAGTCGGCCTTGCGTCGCTCATCGTCGAGCTTGGCACGTTGTACTCGCTCCCGCTGTTCCTCGGAGCTGTCGGAGCGCGAGGTCGGAGGAGTTAGCAGCCGACGTGGTGAGGGTGTCCGCTCGAGTGCGGGGTTGAGCATGCCATCTTCCTCTGGCACGACGTCATCGACCCGGCCTTCGGGAGTTTCCACCATGAAACATTCCCAAAAGGGGTCGAAGTCATCATCATCGTCGTTGTCGGTACCGGAGTAGTCGTCGGAGTCCGGCATGAAGATGGGCTCGACGAGTGGCCCTGCCGCCGCCACGAGCTCGACGTCCTCGGGAGTAGGCACGATTCCTCTCATGATGAGGTGCGCCATGGTGGCCACAGCATTGTGATATCCGAACGGGGCCGGCTTGGAGGCCTCCAAGATGAGGACTGTCCGGGGAATAGGATCGCCCCCGGCGAGGCTAACCATGATGGTCTCGTACCAATACGAGAGCGCGAAAATCTCGTCGGTGGAAGGGTACGGTCCTAAGTAAGGTAGGAGCCGCCGATCTAGCTCTGTGAGCTCACGTATGTCTGGAGCCTGATGACCCCGGTCCGATGCTGCTGATGCACGGCTGGCGTTTCGTGGCGATGCGGGAGTCGGTGCCCGCGGTCGGACAGGCCTCGCGTCGCGTGGAGATGCAGGAGACCGGAGGCTCACGTCGCCCATGGCCGCAACAAGGTCGTCGATAGGGCCGTGGGAGGGGCCTCGCTCGTGCTGTTTACCCGCGGCTCCTTCGTGGGAGCAGGGGTTACGTCGTCAGGGCCTGGGAGGCTAACCGGTGGCTCAGGAGCCATCCAGGTCACACCGTCCTCCCTGAGGATGAAGTCCAGGTCCCCAAAGCGGATTGGGGTGCCTGGAGTCAGGTTGAAGCGATGCATGGCCATCCAGAAGTCGGTTGGAGTCGTAGAAGTGCGCTTGCCCCCTACCTGGCGCGCCAACTGTCGGTGTCAAGAATGAACACCAACAAGTAATCGAAAAGAGAGCGCACTTATCCTCCGGATGGTTTCCCAAGTGGACACAACGATGTATACTGGTTCGGGCAAATCACCCTACGTCCAATGAGAGCGGGGCAGTGTTACTCAGGAGCTTGTATGGAGCAGTACAAGAGGGGTCGAGAGAGGGATAGCCTCCCAAGTCTCAGTGTGAATCTATGTTCGGGTTTGGCTTGTTTCGTATGTGGAGTTAGAATGGGTGGTAGACGCACACACACGTGCTCCGTTGCCCAAGTCCTCCCTTTTATAGTTCGAAGGGAGGCTCACAGGGAAGGGCAAGCCCATGTGGGAACCGAGAAATCGTGATGGGTAAGGTCTTGGCTATTCGGACATGTGTCGAGGGCACTATCGTTGATGTCGCCTTTTCCTTCCGTAAGTCTCCTCCTTGGCGTCGTAGCCCTTCAGGTGCACAGGGCTATACCTGAGGGAACCGGGATAGCATATTTGACTATGAACGCTGGGGGTCAAAGCTCCAAGTGTAAGGGCGTAGGCTGCACCGATGCCGGACATGCAGGGTTGATTCCTGACGCACCCGGTCCTTCCTGCAAAAAGCGGTCGGAACGGCCGCTCTCATGGTACGTCGGCCACGGTGTCGGTACGAGCAGGGCTTCCTTCCCCGTGCTCTCTGTTCCGTCAAGGCGACCGGCGGTGGGGAGATACGAAGCCCGGCACCCCCGGCGGAGACGTCTACACGGGGCTGCCGCTCGTACCAGCACGGTACACGGGGCCAGCACTGTATTTGTCAGGTGGAGGCGTGGGTGCAACTCAAGACCCACGGGCTACTTGGGGGTGCCGTTTCCCACTGTTCAGATGTGGGGGTGACGGTGCATCCCCGTGCCTGCCACGGAACCGTGCAGATTCCATTGTACGGCACGCACGTACGACGGTTCTGCATGGTACGCCCTGGCTTTTGTTCACAGGGCGGGGTCGACCTCCGACCCCCCTCGGCGGGAGGGGTTCGGACGAATCGGAGATTGCCTGGAGGGTCTATCTTCAGGTGGCGGCTTCATCCCGTAGGCATTGGAAGGCCTCGGTTAGTCGCTATTGGGCCAGAAACGTACTTACCTTCCGGCTCCCGCGGGCCGGGCTGTAAGAGCGCCCGTCCTGGCCTGATGGTTTTGTTTTTTAAGAGCTGTTTTAACCGGGCCCTTAGAGGGCCGTGGTTTTGACCCTCGACAATATACGATGATATGAACTTCGTGTTGGATCGTGGAATGATATGGACAATACATGAATGAATATAATGTCTTTATCCTTTGTACGTGTATTTTCGACTTTATATATGATTTAATTTGATGAAATTCAGTTTCAAATTCAAAATCAAATTAGAAAGCGGTTTTTTAATTCTATAAAGGTTTAATTGAGGCGGTTCCCTTTACGGAGCTACCTCGGTTAAAATGTTAACCGATGCGGACGACTAAAGAGAACTACCTCGGTTAATGTTGATTGACCAAGATGGTTGTTGTCCGGGGCTCACCTCGGTTATTCTTTTAACCGAGGCAGTTATTCAACTGCTTTGGTTAAGGCCACAATTAACCACGACCTTAGGTCTAAGGTAGTTTGCCAGTCCGCCTCAGTTAAGCCGTTGTGCCTGCTTTCATTAAGTTTTTCTGTAGTTAGTGAGTTGACAACTTTTTTATTTAAAATCGGTTGGATCCTAAATAGTCATTTGTAAACTAGATGAACATAAAATGAGGATAATGAATATCTAAAATGGACACAAGTGTCTTATGAGTGGAGTCGTTAAGGAATGGATACGTGAAGCCTGAGGTCATTGGTTCGAATACCAAAAGCCATGAAGTGCATGTTGATCATGTGAATAATCATGTGACTTGTGTATAACTGGTGGGGGCTTTTTAGGAGTAAAAACAAAACTTCTGCTATATTTAGCCTATTTTTTGGTTTCCTGAAAAACCTTGTCACTTTCACTTTCCTACTGCTGGTTTAAAAACCAAAAGCGATGGGGTTTTTTGAACCGGAAGCGAAAAGGCTATTCTGGGGTAGTGGTTGTGCCACTTCTACCAGCTTTTTGGGGTCAGGTATTATGTGTGTCTTGTTTCTTTCTCTAGATTTCTTTTAGATTCGCGACTATAGAAGTGGATTTTGTCAACGGTACTTTCGCCACAAGTTCTATTAAACTTGATGGTTGGCGATTGCTACAAATATTTATAGGATTCAAATATGAAGAGGATCCCACAAAGAGGCATTGGAAGAGGAATTAGAAGATGAAGCTATTATTCATACTTTTCCCATTAGACTAATTTAGTAGCTTTATATTTAATTTAAGCAATGTTTCACTAAAAACATTAGTCCTTTTCTTAGATTCATAGACAAGTCTCTATGGGTTATAATAATAACTCAGGTCTTTGTCATTGGAAACATTATTTCATATATAATATGCTATTTTTTCATCATTTATAATAATTTCATGTTTAAGTACTGAAGTAGCACCTTAGTTTTTATTGTCAAAATGATGTCAATAACGTTTAGGCCACGTTTTGAGGGGGACGGGGTAACAAGTATAAAATAGCCAAAGAATAGTAGATGGCGCAATAATTAAAGGTGTTCTAAGTTTGTTTAATTATCTTATTGCATAATGTTCTATGTTATTTAAGTTTTATCATATTATTTAATTATATTTTTTTCATTGTTTATGTTTGTTTTATCAAGTTACTAATCTTATTCCTGAGAGTCATAGCAATTCACAGTTTCAAGTGCACACATTTATGTGGCTCTAAAGGAAATGACTAAACTAAAAGCTCAAGGATTAGGGGGAGTAATAGATCATTAGCACATAAAGTTCTCGCCTTGTATCATCTTAGTACAAAATTTAAATTAAGACATTATTGGGGTTAGGATATAAGGCATATATATAGACAGAGCAAAGAAGAAAAATATTATTTAAGAGCTCTATTTTGTCTGCTCTTATAACTCAAGGCTACAGTTTTATGTAAGGAACCAATGTAAACTATGATAAAGTTGAATAAGACACCCTTTCAAAAAAAAAGGTCGAATAGGATAAAAGAGTTCCCATGTAAAAAGTAACCCTAAAAAATGTGCATGCCCTGACTTGACATTCATAACCGGCCTGGATTATTGACAGATATGAATTTAAGTAAGTTTGTTGCAAATTTGATTTGCATAAGGATAAGAAATTCATGCTCATTAATAATAATATATCAAAATAACTTATGGTCATGAGTTATTGATGAGACACAAAATTATTACTTTGCATAGTTGACAATGCAGACTAAAGCTTGTGGTATGATTTAATTGGGCAGTCTTATTGCTTCTAAAATTAGTGCCCGAATTATTAAGAGTGGTAAATTTGTATAACCACATAGTTACACTGCAATAGTTCGAATTGGTCATCTGAGTAACAACATGTCAAGTGGAACTGCATGCCAACCACATCGAAATTAAGGTACTAGGTGAAAGATAGAACCCCGAATCTTAATTATAAGCTAAGATAAGCATATATTATTCAATGCTTGCGTATTGCTCACAAAAGACATGTTACCCAATCTTATATATTATTTGCCGACATAACTGTTTTGTCGGAAGCTACTGATTCTCGAATTAAAGGGGGCCATTAAAGCAACCATCTCCTAAAAAGACTTAGAAAATATCATTTGGAAATTTTAAATGGTATGCTATAGTTACTTAATTCAGTTACACACTTAACCGGTAATTGCAATGCTTTGCCCTGCCTATTGTTTCGGTTGAAGAATGGATGCCTTTCGAAGATTAGATTTCCTAATTATCGAAGTAGCGATCATGTTTCTTATTAGAATAAAGCTAATAATATAACCTTCGGTTGACTGTACGAATACTTAAAGCTTACTTCTCAGTTGACTTATACAGTAGTTGACACCTTTTTTCTCACAGATTTTTTGATTCTTTGTGTCTTTAGGTCCCCAGATGGTAATCTTAAAGTGGCCAATTTACCCTCTTTTGCAATCAGTTTCGCTACAGCACCCGCTGCTCTAGCTAATTGCCCACCCCTTCCACGTGTGATTTCTATGTTATGTATGGCCGTGCCTAAGGGCATAAACTCACTCATTTGATTTCCTAATATTAATCAAATTAGCATATTTCTTCTTTTAGAAAGAAAGCCCTTTTTAAAATTCTTTCTATTTCTACCCGCTCAAGGTATTTATCATTCTAGTACAACTATTGCAGTAGAATGACAACAGACTCGTGTATAGGGAACTAGATTAGCTTAGCTACCTATCTAATTTATTGTAGAAATTCCGGGATCCGCGATTGGACATGGAAAATAGAAAAACTTTTTCTTGGTTAAAGGAACAGATGATTCGATCGATTTCTCTATCGATCATGATATACGTAATAACTCGCACATCTATTTCAAACGCATATCCCATTTTTGCGCAGCAGGTTATGAAAACCCGCGGGAAGCGACTGGACGAATTGTATGTGCCAATTGCCATTCCAATTACAAGAACTACTTTTTTATGTGGTACACTTTCTCTTTGTGGTATTCCACCTCTTGCTTGCTTCTGGTCCAAAGATGAAATCCTTAGTAATAGTTGGTTGTATTCACCCTTTTTTGGAATAATAGCCTCTTTTACTGCAGGATTAACTGCATTTTATATGTTTCGGATATAGCTGTAAGCTTACGTCCCACATCTATTCTTTCTTCTTTTTCTCTTTCATATCAGTATACAGTCTTTTTTTGCAGCCTTTTTATTATATTTGCTCTAACTAACATAGAAAAGTAAGGAACTCCTTGCTAGAAAAGAGAGGCCTGTAGCTGGAATTTATAGGCCTTGTTATGACTCTGTTGGAGTACGAATTAATTTTTTGTCTGGGCCTCAGAAAATAGAGTAGGGCGTTGCTAAAGTTACTCTTGTACCAAGGAGGAAGTATATATATATATATCCCGAATATATCCCTGATTCATGCAATCCCTTGGCGCGAATCTCAGTGAGAAGGTTGAACTTTCAACGACCCAATTATTCTTAGTTTTTTTTGTTCTTTTTACTTTTCTTCAGAGAGAGGGTGTGCGTAGCTTGTTATTTTAGCAAGCAACTACGAGTATTTTGTACTACCGTGGAGCGCAGCCGACTCTCTCTCTGTCTCTCTTTGAGTTTTGCGCAGCCGACTCTTGATTGCGACGCTAGGCACTCTGCATTGTGTTTTCTGCCGGCTGTCTGAACTCAGCGCTTCCACACACACGTCGTCTACCTATATGTATACGTATATGTATGCTCTCTTTTTTTTTATAGTAGAAATGATCGGGACGTCGGGTAAATAATATACGTACCTACGTACATGCTAGTAGTATATATACTGTACACAGCTACGTCGTAAATACTCCATATACGTATGCCATTTTATTAGACAGCACACTTAGCTTTCGTATACCATCTATAAATAGCCCGCAACACATGCATATAGATAGAGCCACAGAGCACTCGGTCGCTAGTTAGCTAGCTACACCGGCGTACGTGCAGCTAGCTCCATAGATCACTGCTGCCACGACACTACCTCACCGAGTGCCGCCGGCCGGGATCCATGGACGCCGGTGGTGGTGGCACCAAGTACCGCGGCGTCCGGAAGCGGCCGTGGGGCAAGTTTGCCGCCGAGATCCGCGACCCGGAGCGCGGTGGGGCTAGGGTCTGGCTCGGCACGTTCGACACGGCCGAGGAGGCCGCGCGGGCGTACGACCGGGCGGCGTTCGCCCAGCGTGGCGCCACCGCCGTGCTCAACTTCCCCGGCGAGATCGCTGGGGCTACCAGCAGGGGCGGCGGGTCGTCGTCGTCGTCGTCTGCCCCCGCCACCGCCGCCTCGGTGAGGGGGCCGGCGGGGAGGGGCCGCGGGGACGGGGAGAGGATTGAGCTGGAGTACCTGGACAACAAGATCCTCGATGACCTCCTCGACGACGGCAAGTACGGCCGTAAGTGAGAGGCGTGCGTACGTAGTATACGTGCACGCCTCTGATGTGCTTGCATGCAGGGCGAGCATATATATGACGAGGAAATGGCCTAAATAAGCACATATAGTAATGCACAAATGAACTACATGTCATTATATATAATACACACACACACCACTACTAGTACTACATACATACTAGTATAACTTGTGGATTTTCATTAGAACTGCGCGCTATCATCGGGGTGAGGACCACCTCATTATGCTTATGCATGGTCATATATACTAGTAGATAAACAATAAAATGCTTTTGTTTGGTGCTCAATTACAAAGGCTGCATTGCATTGGACACGACTCACGAGTAGCTACTAGACGTGTGTATGCCATGCTTAAAGGACTAGTAGTATGTTGTTTGCAGGGTTTTAGCCAGATGGCCATGCACTATGCATGTATGTCTACATGGAATAATAGTGGTGAGTACACGTGAGCCAATTGTTGGTCTGCGAATGTAATGCATGGAATGTATTATCAATGTGCGGGACAATGTATGGCAAAACCACCATTTCTGGTATTCTTCAATCTTCTGGTAATTTTATTATGGCAACAGATCAAGTGCAAATCACCTTCTCTGTGAAAATCCGTGCAAATCATAGTAAAAAAAGTTATCTAAATTCATAAAAAAAATCACACATATAGATGATATGATGATACATAACTTTTGTAAAATATCTTGTCTAAACTCAACTTCGTTTGTGAGATATAAAAAAATAACAATTTCTGAAAATTGTTATTTTTATATCTCACAAACGAAGTTTGAGTTTGGACAAGATATTTTATAAGATTGTGTATCATCATATCATCTACATGTGTGATTTTTTGGTGAATTTAGACGACTTTTTTTTTGCTTTGGTTTGTATAAGTTTTCACGGAGAGGTTAGTTTGCACTTGATCCGTTGCCTTTTATTATATCTTCGGATCTTCTAGTTCATAAACCTTAATATTCCCTCTTTATTCGAACTGGCGTGGATTCCATATCAACACGTGATGGACAAATTGCATGCATTTGCATGATTTTACGGGTGGTTCTGGGCATGCTTTTATTTGTTTGCTGGCTAGCGTGGACGCAAATTAAGTACTTGCTTCCTCCCTCTTCTTGAATAAATAGATTTTTAGAGTTTTCTTTTTAAACTTTTTAAACTTTGATCCAAATTTCTAGAAAACCCATCAAAATTATGAACTTAAATTAATATCAATAGATATATCTCATAGGTTACTCTTTCCTATAAAGTTAGTCAGAATTAGGTTAATTCAACTTCTACAGGTTCTAGGAATTGATTTACCTAATTTAATTTGACTTCTACAGGTTCTAGGAATTGATTTATCTAGGATGGAGGAAGTATTTGCATCATATATACAAGTTTTCCTAAAGTATTATTACTACATTGATAATAGCGTACTATTATTTTTTCAAGGGAAGAAGGAACTACAATAAATCTCTACATAGTATATCTTCAAATTATACGATTAAAAAAATTTAAATAAAAAGGATGTAATATTAATTCTATTCAGATTCTTCTATAGTCTGGAAGACCTAAAAAAAAAATCCCAAAATATATCTTATCTTTTTTTTTTTGTACAATGAATCATAGCTTTGCTCTCGCAACATGGTCGACTTGACATCGGGAGCCGCGCCAATGCCTCTAACTACTTTTACTAACACGTGCACATTTGATATTCTTGAATTGAAGTATATATAACCAGTTTTTATATTTTCACTTTTCCTATATATATTTCAGATGTCTGGTTTTTGTTTTGTTCAAACATATAATTTTATTATTGTTTGACTATAGAAAAAAATGTTTCTTGTGAATTGTGGTTTTAATTGTACTAGTTGATTGTGTGAAAATTGAAATTGTTGCTTGAAAATGTTGTCACATGAAAATAAGTTGCAACTCACTTTTATCTTTTCATGGAAAGATACATTGTTCTTGTTCTTTTGGTCTGGCGGCGTGACTGGTGATGGCGTCCTTTTTTACGTAAAAATTATGCGCACATCCTCGTCGCCGAAGATCCTCTGCCAGTGTTATGGACCCAGATTTCATACTCAGATTGATCGATTCCAAAGGGCAAGTATATTGCTACATGTCAGCGGTCTCATATTCTGTCTCATGCAATGCCATATAGGATATTTGCTTATATGAAGGAAAGAGCGAGGTGAGGGAGAATGAGGTCTTCTATAGTCAACATTGGTGTTGTCTTTCTTAAGTTGTCTCGTAGTAACTAATGTATACCTTATCTATTAAGTCTTCTTAAAATTAGGTGGTACTGAATGAGACAACTTAGAAGACAACACCAATATACTCCCTCCGTTCCAAAATGTCTGTCGCTTTTCGCTTCCAAGAAACAACTGCCGACAATTTTTATAATATCATCAATTAGTATCATTGGAAAGATCTTTGAATCTAGTTTTTAAAAAAATTTATTTAGAGATACAAATATTATACGTATTTTCTATAAATCGAGTCAAACTTGTGGCACGAAAACCAACGGCGACAGTCAATTTGAAACAGAGGGAGTACTTGCCTAAAAAGAAAGGTCAACTCAACTCAGCGTCAACCTCGGAGCTGACATATGAACTGGATGACTGCACATCGGCCGTTCACTCTTCAACCAACGGTGTGTGGCTTGGCCATCATCGATCGGGACATATTCGATCATGCCTGTGTCCATACTACTCGTCAGACGGCCTGCCGCCGGGCGCCGGCCGACTGGTCAACAGCGTCACCTGCTACTACAGCTCTACTATCTCGGGATGTCTTTGACTGTTCTCACTGGAAAAGAGACCACTGGATCTGGATGCTCCTCCGAACCGAATAGAGATTCTTTTACAAGTGCATACGGGGGTGGCTGGGCTTTTGCTCTTGCGCTTTTAGCTAGGACTAGCTAGCAATTTTTTAAATGTGGAATCGTTTTCTGAAATCTTGTGTTTTTTCAGTGAAATTTAATTCGATCTACGAAATTCTTGTATGATTGATGAAATCCTTTCTTTTTAAACTAGCCTTGTTTTCCACCTTTCTGTTTTTTGCATTTATTAGCTAGTATTACAATAAGTTACCATGATGGTTCCTATTTGTCCATGCCGCCCTTGGCCAACAAACAGGAGTTCAGCAAACTCGCTCGTGATGGACAACAAAACCACTACCTGTTTGGACATCTGACATGAAAATAGAAGGGGCCTCTCCCCAGTTCGATATTTCATTGAAGCCTCAGCCTTATCGTTATTATTAAGAAAAAATATCCATTATTGTGATCTTATAACCGATCGAATATCTGTTACATGGAAAACCACACAGATTACTAATTATGGATTCACTACTACAGATACTGCTACGTCGTATGGTCCAGTACATACCATCTGTTGAAATGGGAAAACAATTGGGAAGGCAAAAGATAGGTAGTCCTTTCGTACAAAAAAAAGTAGTAGTCCTAAATGCTTTACTGCCAGTTGGTGTTAAAAACTGATAGTGTGGTACCAATATTAGATTTTGATAGAGGCGTCAGTTTTTGACTGCCTCCCTTTTGTGGCTCTGTTAATCATGGAAGGCAGAGATGGCCTAGATAGTAGTAGTAAGAAAAAAAAATGGAACCTAGTTCCGCCTAAGCCCATTCCTGAGCCCACTCCAAATCCACCACTTGCGACAGCCCGCCGTTGATGCCTGTCTCAATCCCCCACGTACTGATGAGCCTGCCACCGCCGAGGCTGCCATAGCTCCTGAAACCGTCGTCGCCGCAAACTTGCCGCTCCCAAGCCGCCTCGCTTACCACCACCAACTCGCTTGCCCATGTGACTAAGGAGAGAGAAAATAAGGGGCGGCCATAAAGTATGCATGTGCCTTTCCCTCCTAAATAATCACTGGTGTTGAAGATTCTATTGACGGGAACAGAAGAAGCGATAGCATTAACATTATATTGCTAAAATAATAATTTATGAGGCACTGTCTAAATATTAATTGGGAAGGTCACAAAACCTAACCATTTCGTAAAATGCCTGAGATTAACAGAAACGATCGTTTTATTTATCGAGGCATAAAAATGATCGCCTCACAAAATCGATCTACGGAGGTGGTCATTTTATTTACGGAGGCATTCATTGCTTGTGTTGCAAAAATCGATTTCAAAATGAATATTTGAAACCCAACGACTTTAAATGAAAAAGTTATTGACCATAAAGTTGTATTTTTTATCGAGATCTACAATGTCACACGCCCAAGGAAGACAGTGACAAATTATAGAGTTTATGGGCCAAAAGGCGCCCCAAAGAGGATCCAGCCGGAGTAAGTGGGCCCCACAGGCCGCCCTAGGGTTGGGGCGGCATAGGGGCGCCACGGGATGAGGCGGCTAAGGGTAAAATGGTCGAAAACGGTTGAAAAACACCTAAATTGTTTTTTACTTCTACATTTTAAATACAAAAACGAAAACAAAAACAGTAAAGTCGGACATAAAAATGAACGCGAACTTATGAAACATCGCGAATTTCGAAAACGAACCAATCCAAGCGGATTTATGTTGAACACGGGCGATATACGAAAACACAATACGAAATACTGACCCATACGACGAAGTGCATAACTAAGTACATGAATGATCAAGTTTAAATGCATATAATAATTAAGAAGTGCAAGATCCTTGGTTTTAGGTATTTAAGAGAATAGCTGACACATTAATACAAGTCCAGAACAAACTGTGTGGTAAGCAGCCAGTAATTGAGTTATATAACATGTGCAGTTGGCCAATTTCGGTTTAAACTGAATTTTGAACTTGGAATATTTCTAATTAAAAGTAGAAAAGTAGAAAACAATCAAAAAATGTCTAAACCGTTTTCTACTTTTACATTTAAAGTACGAAACATTTGAAATACGAAAGCGAAAACGATAAAGTTGGATAAGAATATACGGATTCGATCAGATTAAATATAGAAAACGATGCCGCTCGGTTCGGGATATTTTCGTTCGTTTTCATCCCACAGGCGACGGCTACCCTAGCCGCCGCCACGCCACGAGCGTGGGGGGCCCACGTGGCCGCCTCCCGCCTCCGTCGCGCCGCCACCTTTATTATTATTATTATTATTATTATTATTATTATTATTATTATTATTTATTAGGAAATTAATATTAGGCAAACTGAAAAATTTGTGTTCGATAGGAACTTTTCCGTTAGAGTCCACTTGGGACCATAAATATTAGATCATTGTAATCGGATCGGATCAAGAAGTAATTGGGCAAGTCCCTTTATTCCAATCCCTCCCACGCTCGCACCAATCCTCCTCTCCTCATCCTGCCGTGCCGCCCCGCCCCGCCGCCGCAAGCCGCCGCCGCAAGCCGCCCCCCCCCCTCCTCTATCCTCACCTATCAATTCACTGGCCCAGATCCACCCTCCTATTGCGCGTGTTACATACAACTTTGGTTTTGGTCGTTTCACCATATAAGGTTGTTTGACAGATTTGGCTTTCAAATTATGCGAACTTGAGATATACTTTTAGGACCTAAAATGATATTAAATGAATAAGTTATCAACTACAAAGTTATTGCTCTCATCGAGATTTACAGCTATGGTTTCGGTTGATTTTCCCAATAAGATCATTTAAAAAATTTGATTTTCAAAATGTTAGAATTTGAAATACAAATTTAAGATCATAAATGATTTCCCACGAAAAATTTGACAACTAGATCTTATCAAAATTTACAACTTTGTTTCTTGCCATTTTTGCATCTAAGGTCATTTGTGTAATTCAAAAAATAAATTTTAAAATGTAATAACTTCAAACAGAAATTCAAAAAGTCATCAACTACAAAGTCTTTGTTATAAAGTTTCTTTGAAAAAATTATGAATTTTATTATGCTTCAAAGATAAGTCAAACGTTGGTGAAAGTGATTTTCACCTCCGGTTTGTAACACAAACCGGTGGTGATAATCATCCTCATTTTCACCAACGGTTCGTGACATGAACCGATGGTAAAAACTATTTCACCAACGATGCGTAATACTGAACCGACGATGATAAGTATCACCACCGGTGTGATGCAAACCGGTGGCGAATGTGGCAGTGGTGTGATGATAAATTATGCAGCAATGTATGCAGGGATAAAAGTTTTAATGTTATTAGATAACATTTCACAGAGGCAAAATTAGTAATATGGCATGGACGGTGAGAGAGAAGAGTTGGATTTGAACGAGATGAAAGAGATGCATAGCTACGTGCCTAGGAAGGGCTAGGAAACTGGAGTAAAACCCTCCTAGAGCAATTTATATCGTCTTCAAGTAAGACCTTTGATCAAAACATCATATATAAAACAAAAAAATGCTTTTGGCTAGCCTACAAAACCATGAAATAAAACTGTGCCTCAAGAGAAGTTGTTTCATTCATCTACCAAAACCTCTAAAGATGATGTTGCACTCTTGAAAACTGCACAACGAAACACTTCACTCAGAATAGTATAATAGCTACAGGTTTATGCAATCGAGTAACACAAAGCCATTGATCTCTATTTGGCTACAAGAAGTTTTTTTATTATATGGTATACTACTTTTTACCTATCTCACGTCTCTTTTCTATTTCTCCTCACATTCATTTGCTATCTAGATCCACCACCCACTACGGCTTAGGCTCACATGCATACTCAGCTTGTTGTTTATATAAGACTGAAGCTCTACTCTCTATTCTTCTCCACTTCAGCAAACATATTCTAATTAGCTTGGCTATTACACTGTGTAACACATGCAGCGGGTAGAGTGGACTGGAGCTAGTGGATCAGAGGAGGAAGAAGGGGAAGAGAGGAGGGGGCAGCGGCCTAGGGCGGTGGCGCCCTAGCCCTAGGGCTTGCAGAGGGGCGGCGTAGGTGGAGGCGGCGGCGTCGAGGGCGCACGGCGTAGGGGTGAGGGAGAGAGAGCCTGAGAGCTGAGAGCTGGGGTAAAGAGATTTCGCCCAATACCTTTCTTAATCTGATCCAGATGCAAACTCCTCATATTTATAGTCTCGAGAAGATTTAGCCCTAAGCAACCTCTAAACTATCCGCTAAGCAATGCCAGGAGATCCTTATAACAGATGGATTCTTCCTTCCTAAACAATTCTCAACCTCTTAATTTATTCAATAATTTCAAATTAACTAATATCTAGATATGGTAGTTGCGGATGACGCAGAAGGAAGGCAGCGGCGCGGCGGCAGCCACCACCGCCTCCCTGCTCCTAGGGGCGCGCGCCCCCTAGGGCAGTTGCAAGCGTGGCGGCGGCCCCTTCTTGGGCCTGAGTAGGCTCAATATACCCATTTATTGCAGGGTCAGTCACTGCCTACATGGGCGTGTGACAAAACTTCCCCCTTCTCCACTCAGCGCGTCCTCGTATTGAAATCCGGGTGGTGCTGTTGACGTCACCGAACCCTTTGTCGGTGTAGTCCGCCAGCTGTCGCGCCGAGTGCATGATCATCTCCATCTTATAGATCGTGAATCCCACGGCGTAGATTTTGATGTTGCTTGTGTGTTCCGGGGGAGGTGCATCGCCAATGATTAAGAAGCAGAGGAATCATAGAGGGGTTTGCTTGCAAGATGTAAAATTGCATACCCGTTTCTTTGATTATCCATTGCTTGCTGCAGCCTAAAGAGAAGCCCCACTTGAGACAGCCACAACACCTTTTGAACGTGCCAATGTCCATTGGTGTATCCAGCCGGATGTGCACAAGTTGCTATCGTGATAGTGATTGATCCAACAGCTTGGCTGCCACCTCTATCGTAGAGAAGTCCCACATTGGTTGCTCCAATCTTATTAGCCTTAGCGTGCCTGAGTTTATGAGTGTGTAGTTGCCGGTGCTGGAGGTGACATCTGCCATGGCCGGCATCACCGTGTCCATTGCTATCTTGATCTCCATTAGGGGCATAAACAGCAATTATGAATTATTCAGTAAATCAAAGATTGCATACCCAATTGATCTGTTGAAAGGGGTCTCAGCCTGCTTGTAGTTATCCTCACTGCCATCCTTACCAACTGGGTTATCCCCTTCTTCTTGTGGATGATGCAGTCTATCCGCTATCCAAAGCTGATCTCCGAATCCGGTGATGAAGAGGTGATTCGGACCAGTCTCATTAATAATACTGATTTTACATATTAGTGGTCAATTGAGTGGTGTCAGTGGTACCTTTGCAAATGATGCCTGAGGATTAGTATCCCCGAGCGCCTGATTCACCAGTGGCCATAGAACCAGCTGGCGAGGAAAGTTTTCATCCATGTGTGCATTCCGGTGTCAGTCCGAGCGTCCGTTGGCGCGGCCATCAACGGTGTCTACCATGTTGTTATTGATGATGGCTCCTTGCTTGACTATGAACAATTCGTCCATAGTGTCCTTCCGTATCAGATCTATATTGGGGGTGGTGATCGATACCTTTTTGTCGCTAACAGCGGTGCCCTTGGGGGCATGATCCTGATCTACAATGCTCAAGATGTCAGTAGTATCATGCTAAAATGTGATTCCAATGTCGTTGATGGTGTTCTCTAGATCCAATTTGGGTTGGATCTTGGTGATGACGTTGCTCCCAGTGAACGCATGATTTCCATTAGAATATTTTAGAGATTCAACTATAGTAACAAAACTGGGAGTGATCTAGGTGTCAAACACGGTGACCGGATCGCCTCCTATGAACAAGGCAGCCGCCATGAAGCGCTGATGATGGCATCTCCATTGTCCTCTGGCTCAATTAGATCTGTTATCGGTGGCGACCTTTGCCTTGGTACTAAAGGCAACCGCGCCTATGAGGGCACGCTCCTCCATGATGGCAGCGTCGCCCCGCTGAGTGTCGATGGCAACGGTTTCCTCCATCATGGTGTTGATGAAGAATTTGTCGGTGACGATCCCAACTTGATGTTTCCCCGTAGCAAGATTGTCATCAATGGCGGCGTCCAGATCTGATGTGGCTCAGGCCATGGTGACGACGGTGATGTTGATAATCGGTGCTGGAGCATCGATGATCATCGTTGGGGCGATGATGGTAGGGGCGCTCGTGGGGGCACGCCCTAGCTCCATGGCACAACTCCCAAGGTCGATTTTGGCGGTCCTCTCTGTGCTTGCGGACGATGTCGCTGGTGTCATCGAGGGCAGAGCCATAGGCGCGGATGGCGCCTTGCTTTTCTCTAGCAAGGCGAGGAAGCGTTGCTCATACAAGCGAGCAAGGGATTTAGCAAATCCGTTCAGACTCACCTCCAGGATATGATGGTGTCCTCGATCTTGGCTGGCAGGAGGTCCTTCTTGCCGCGGGTGGGTTCCACGGGCAACTCATCTGCGGTCATGATGTTGGTAAAGTTATTGACACGCGCGGAGACGTTGGCGATCTTGGTGCCAATGTCGTCAAACTTCACGGTGATGTTCTTGGCGAGGTCACCGAAAAGCTTCTCGAAGTCAACAGTGGCCGCCATATATTCAATCTATGGATGCTTCTGGTCGTCTGATACCAGTTGTAACACACGAAGCGGGTAGGGTGGATTGGGGCTAGTGGATCGGAGGAGGAAGAAGGGGAAGAGAGAAAGGGGCGGTGGCGCCCTACCCTAGGGCATGGAGAGGGGCGGCGCAGGTGGAGGCGGCGGCGTCGAGGGTGCATGACGCAGGGTGAGAGAGAGAGCGCCTGAGAGCTGGGGTAAAGAGCTTTTTCCTAATTCCTTTCTTAATCTTATCCAGATACAAACTCCTCGTATTTATAGTGTGGAGTACACTTAGCCCCTAAGCAACCTCTAACTTACGCTAAGCAATCTATGGAAATCCTTATAACAGATGGATTCTCCTTTCCTAAACAATTCTCAGCTTTCTAATTTATTTAATAATTTTAGATTAACTAATATCTAGATATGGTGGTTGCGGATCATGCTGAAGGAAGGCAGCGGCGGCAGCGCCTCCCTGCTCCTGGGCGCGCACCCCCCTAGGCAGGCCGCGAGGCCCCCTAGGGAGGTTGCAAGCGCGGCGGTGCCCTCTTCTTGAGCCTGAGCGGGCTCGACAAACCCGTTTATTATGACGTCGGTCACTGCCCACATTGGGTGTGTGACACACTGTTATTGTACCTGCTCCCTATAACAATTCTCTTCTCTAATTAGAGAAATACGTCATCCCATAAATGAAGATATATACTATAGTATTTGTATTTTCTAGGACACATTAGTATGAAACAAAATGTCATGTATACTCCTCAAAAGTACTCAATAGAGCCAAAGTGATGCATGTTGCTTATATAATGCTAAATAGTGCTAGTAGAACGTCTTTTGTAGTAAGACAAATTTTGAATTCTGTTGTGTCTTGCTTTATGGGACGGAGGGATCGATTACCTTCCCACCTTGCTTCTTCTGGAAAACACAATCCGGCCCATGTCGCACATTGCGTAGCCGAAAGTTCATTGCACTACTCTATCCACTGTCGATCTCTCTAGATTTATGGCTTCTATAAATAGCTGCTTGTGCGTCCTGCAAGCCACATGCAGCAGAGAGAGTTGGCTAGCTGTGGGTAAACTATACACTTGCTCGATCACTGCCACACTTGACGCTCGTCGTGAAGCTAGGGATGGAGGGTGGCAAGGACGACGACACCGGTGGCACTGGCAATGCCACCAAGTACCGCGGCGTCCGCAAGCGGCCGTGGGGCAAGTTCGCTGCCGAGATCCGTGACCCGGAGCGTGGCGGCGCCCGGGTTTGGCTTGGCACATTCGACACGGCAGAGGAGGCCGCGCAAGCGTATGACCGCGCGGCGTATGCGCAGCGCGGCGCCGCCGCTGTGCTCAACTTCCCCGGCGAGGCCGCCGGTAGGGTGGTCGCCGGTAATTCTTCTTCATCTGCCCCCTCTGCCTCCTCGTCCAGGGGGAGGGGGAGGATGGGCCGCGGGAACTGCGGTCAAAGGATCGAGCTCGAGTACCTCGACGATAAGGTCCTCGACGATCTTCTCGATGCAGACAAGTATGGCGGCAAATGAGAGGTTTGCGTACGTGGATGCCACATTTGCAGTGCCTCCTCCATATCATCCATGCGTAAAGCCGGCACAAGCAGATAATGTATACGTAAAAAAACATGTAATACATATGCACCACAGGAGCCATGGATACATAAATGAATTTGCGTGTACCTATCAACACGGTTAATTAGGCCGCACTTGGCGATGATGAGCATACATAGCAAACTAAATAAGACGCTTTTCTTTTGTGCCCAAAATCCACACGGAGGATACTTATTTGGAGCACTCAGAAAATCAGCCCATTGTAGAAGAAATTTGGATATTTGGGGCTGCAAATATCGTGCTTCGCAGTTTTGCTGTTTGTAACCTTGATTTCGCAAAAATATGACTCAAAACATGAGTCGCTTGATTTCAATGCCATTTCTTTTTTCTAATATCTCTCCTTGTATTTTGCACTTACTTTTACCCTTCCGTTTCACTGTGTCAATTTTCCCTTATATGATGATTTATGTTTTCTGCAAGCGCGTGGGCGATGGTCCGGGTGCTGCATGGTAGGCCGCCCAACAGCAGCACGACGAAGAACATGGGCATCATCATCGATCTCCAGAGAGTTCTGGTGATGCCCCTCTGCACTCAAAACATCACAAAACCAACGGCAATTTAGATGCCACTAGTGCTCTGCCTATCTCCCTCACTCACAAGAGCAATTATTAGAGCATCCCAATAGTTTCCGAATAACTAGTCTTTGAAGAACTTTATTAACTACCAAAAATAAATCAAATAGCTAGTCTAGCATTTTTAATTATTATAATACAAAATTAATATAATTATATTTGTAAGAAATTATATTATCTCATGATTATAAGTTTATACTAAGCATAAACAAAAATACAAAGTAAATAAAATGCTCAAAGTATAATTTAAAAGACAGTGTTATTTCAACTCATGTCTTATAAAAGGAACGGAAGGAGTACTGAAATGTGTATGTTCCAACTAATTTCTGCCGTTGCATGTATGTTAAAAGACACGTATAGCACACAAAAAGGTATCTATTTTTTTATTTTCTCCATCAAAGATTCATGGCCATCTAAGGCAAATACTATCCATCTCACATTAGAAATAAAATTAAAAAAGGGGGGGATCATAAATTGACATGACTTCATGAATATCGAATATTGAATCAAAACTAATAAGGGCCTAATTGGGTATTGCTAATTACAAGCTAGCTAAAAAATAACTAAAATTAGCTATAGTGTGTCCAAACAGAACGGCGGCAAATAGATGGCTATTTTTTTAACCAAGTCTTTAGCTAGTTGTTAGCTAACTAGCTAGTCAACCATAGCTAATTTTGACTTTTCTTGCTCTAACTAGTAACTAGTCATGCGTATCCAAACAAACCTAAGTCAAACAGAAACATGGTCAAGAATAGATAATTCAAATATACTAATATGTGGAACCATTGACTTCAAATGTTTCACGTAGCATAAGAATAAGCATTCATATTCATATTATAGCTATAGCTATACAGATACAATACAATATAACAATATAATCCCTTCGATTTTGCGATGCTTGTCCATAGCGCATCATGCACACTGACCAAGGGGTACTGTTTCTAAGGAAAATAATCAAAGTGAAATTACAACCTACATCCCTAATAAATAACATATGATGCAACTATTTCTCTAATTTGAAGGCAGTGGATCAGAAATGTATCTCAATAGACGAACATGGTAAAAATATGTATTTTCTCAAGGACATGGACAAACGTTGTAGAGTAAATGGAGTATGAGTTTCCTTTCTGTATTATCACATTGATTTTTTATTATTAGTGGATATTATTTAACAGTGACAACATCACATTAATCAACTGGTTAGAGGAAATAAAAAAAGAAAGATGAAGGACAAGGTAAAGAAAATCAAGGAGAAAGAACAGATATGGGCTGCTTCCTCGAGTTAGGGCCGGTTACTTGGGCTGAAATCGCACAGCCTAGCACAAGCACAGAGTAGCCTTGGAAGCGGAAGGCCCAATAGCCTTGAATGGCCCAATAGCAAAGGAGTCTTTGCTAAAAAAAAACTTGACTGACAAAAAACTGGAACCCCTTTTTCCGTAGCACGGGGATCTTAGCATGGCTAAATAAAACTGACAGAGTTGGAGCACCAACTAACTGCTTGGTACGATTTATCTAGTACCCACGAATTTTTTTTAAAAAAAAAGTTAGGTGCAATCTCTCATACGCTAACAAATAGTTAGCAACAATTACATGAACCTTCCGGAATAGAGCTGGTGATCTACTCCTCTCCCTGACTCACATATGACCCAGTACAGCTAGCTCATGAGCGACTCTGTTACATTCTCGACCTTTAAACACACATACTCGAAATTAATGAAACACGAAGACATTAAAGATTTAATCTCAACCACCAGCACTCCCACAACTGCATCATCAAAGGCATCGGAGGTAATCACCTAGACCATCATTTATGCATCTGTCTCAACAATCAGCCGTCCGATACCCAAGTCAATCGCCTTTTGTACGTATACCCCAAAGACCGGCCCTGATTTCAGCATGAAAAGTGCGGAGTAATTAAGTGATCTATCTTGCCCCTTGAAGACATGATCGTGCCATCACAGTCCCGAATTAGAAACCCCCAACTAACTTACTGACGAAGAGCTAGGTAAGAAGGACACATTGCAATTAAGTTTCAGAAATCCTGGTGGAGGCTTACTCCATTTCTCCCTTCATCTAGCAAACCTGATTTAGATATCCTGGTGGAGGCTTATTCCATTTCTCCCAATGTGATGGGATATCGCCATATCGGCATCTTATACATGATGAATATATCTAAACTTGAGTATTCAAATATGGATATGGTATGGATAATAAATCTCTAAATTTAGATATCATCCTATACTCCTATAATACTAAGTCCCACTAAGGGGTTCCCTCCAATCAGATTGCTCCATTCTTTAAAAGTGATGTCAGCTGACATCATCAAAGGAGTTACCCCCACTAAGGCTCATTTATTTTCCACTAGCTATTTCTTTTGAAATAGAAAAAAGATCGTAGCACCTAAACTAAGTATCGTAATTAAAATCCAATTACATCATGGTGTTCTTCTCAATAAACTCTTCAAAATAAGACGCAACATGGATATATTTCGATAACTTTTTTTGAAAAAATTTAAACCGTTTCTAAGCAAAAACCCTGTTTTGTAACATAAAATCTAACAAAACTGCATATCACGTACATGTGGTCCTCCGAAACATGCATAATTTTATGAATGAAAACTCCTAGAATTTTGGAACGGGGATGACCCTCAGTATAGTAGGGCTGAGGCTTCGGGTAGATGAGATTTGGGTGATGCCCATATATACTTCCATTTGATTTACCCCCAACAACACGTAGGGTTTTCATCTAGTTCATATGAATCCTGAATCCCTCCGGTTTGTTAGAAAACAGCCATAAAATATTTACACTCGTACCCTCCCCCCCCCCCCCCCCACCACACACACACACACACACACACACTTTTTTTAGAATCACTCCTACCCCTAGTTTGGAGCTTGCTTTTTCCAATGGAGCAAATTTGTCCCGCTAAGAGCAAGGCTATTAAAATATAGCTCGTTGCTGGCTATAGGGATCTTTGCAGCTTATCTCTGAGCCTACCAAATCAATTAGCTCTTCACTTGACCTATTTATCTCTCTCACAAAGTTTTTTAGTTCTTATGTCTTAGCTTGTCAGAAACTCACAAAGTATCCCTTCTCTCTCTCTCCTCTCATTTCTCATCCAACTTAGTATTTAGTCCACTTACAACATTTTACTATATTTGCTTTAGATTGCTAAAGGACCCTAAAGGAAAAGTGGGCTTATATTAATTGTTATAAGTCCTGTCCTCCAAAGGGCGGATCCAGCTGAATGGAGAAGAGGGGGGGGGTCTAAATAGTGAAGATTTAGGACTAAAGGTAGAGATTAATAAAAATTTAAAACTAATTAACAGTAATTTAATGAACAAATTAGGCTCATAGAGGGGGCTGGAGCGCCCCCCCGGATCCGCCCCTGCTGTCCTCGTTCTGACCCAAGCAATGCGCACGTGTTCATTGACCTTGCTCCTTTTCAGTTTGGGAGGAAAGATAGATGTTGCAACAAACTACAGGCAGGTAGACAAAAGCTAGCGTGATACTACGTCCTAGCTCTCCATTCGATTCATTATCAGCATGCAAAGTTGTTAACTCAAAGTCAAATGGATAATATATAGGAGCAGTTTATATATACTCCATGTAATCGAGTCAACGTACACGTATATGTACATATTTTTGTTTTCTCAGATACATGGCACGAACAGCATTGCTTGCACGCATAATAATGTGGAGTCGATCGACCTCTACGTGTCATCATGCAGCCAGCTATAGATTATTAGGTCGTCACTTGTTATTGTGCAAGAGATATATATTTAGGCCATACTAATACAAAACGTCACTGCATATATATAAGTTCAATAGATCTAGTGGCGTAGCGCGTTGAATCCAGAAAAATGAAAACCTATATTTACAGCTCAAATCAATCAATCACAATCTGTCACCAATAATTTAATTGAAGAACACAGTCCATATACATTATATATATCCAACAAATTCAGTCCCAATATTCTTCCCATCGTAATAACTCGGATGCCCGCTGCCAATTATTAGGAGCAGCAATCACCCTGTCAATTAGTAATTAAAAAAAATCTCATCTACCTGTTATCAGTCAATAATATGAGATGACACCCAGGATATTCCCTATCCTCCTCGTCACCAGACATATATAACAGGCACAGGCTACATACAAGGCCATAATTGGCCCATATTTTAGTCCGATTGGGCCGGTGGCGATCTTCAACAATGGCTGCAGGCCCGGATATTCCTTGGTACATTCCATGTAGAGGTTGCCTTCTCGTTGGACTGGAACGACGTTGTACGCGCAGACATGAACTCTCTGTTCCGACCTGCCGGACGACGTGCCGGCCGCGTGTAGACAGGGTCGATGTCACTCCTCCGTGCTAGCCAACCAAGATAAGAGGCTCTCGTATATACGTTACGCGGCTTAAAACGGGCTATATTTCCCGATCGTGGAAAAAAGTACGCGGCTACGACCAAGGATATGATAATAGGGGGTATATACGCATTACATAGTTGCGGCTGAAATTGATTAAGGGTTGGTTGATTGGTTTCATACATGTGCTCACATGCAAAAATATGCATAATTAACACTGTTTTTTTCTGTTCTCGCAATTATCCACAAATGTACTCACCACCTTCCAATTCGTTATGCGTTTAATTAGACTTCCAAGGCAGTAAACTATTTTCTAGATAAAGGAAACTAGCCCGGCTTCATATTTTGACATCAAGAGAACTAGACCAATTATTATAAATTGAAAATAAAAATCCACAAGTGTCTATGTTCAAAATTGTAACTTAATTCTAAAATTACTTAACCATCCAAAGGAGGCAAAGAAATTCATTGCGTCAGTATACCGTAGGGTAGGCGAAAGTTTCATCATACAATATTACCGAAAAGGCTTAGTCTATATAGATGATTAGAATTATAATCGTCAGAGAGATTGTATTATATAATATAGATTACGGATTATAATAAGAGTATAAAGTCCATTTCTTAACATCCAATTTGCATGGTATTCTGATTAACCATAACTACGAAATTGGGTATCAAACCTCCTCTAACCATTGTAACCGGACAAATTGGTATTCTAGAGATGATTTTCAATTTCTCAAAGTAATAAAAATCTTATTTAATTTGTAAAAAATAACTAATTTATTGTATATCAAGTAAGTATGGTGGAAGAATATCATTTTTTCACAATTGATATTTATGTGTTGTTGAATCTATTTATGTTTGTTTGGAACTTATGTATTTTTACTTCCTATATATTGTTTCGCTACTCACAATATAGCGATTTGATTTGTACCCACCAACCTTGAACTTGCATAATGTAGCAAACTTCCTACTGAAGACCCTTGTAATCTGGATCAACCACTAAGGTACCACGTGTATTACCAAAATGGCACATGCTCAATCATGATACCTACAATAATGTGGGAACAAATTCCAACACATGTACTTCCACAAGACTTGCTAGAAGATATACTTAGCCCGACTCTCAAGGATGTGCAAGTCTATCAGGTATGTTGGTTTGATGTGTAGAAAAGTTTACAATCTCTTTGATCCTCTTAGACTTTCAAGTTCTAGTCCTAGCATCAACGTTAAGTACTAGCCTGTTATTAAAACTATGTAAGCCATCCTATATATATGCAAATTTCACACATGTTGATGCATAAATAAACAATCAGTTCATCGTATATTTTCAGCTTTGCCATGGTGAAGCATCTATAATGATGTGGAGCTAAATTGCAATTGCCTCATCGTGGATGCTTGGATATTCCATATAATAAAATGTAGCTCAATTCTAAGGCCGTGACCATACTAAGTTTGAGATGAGAGTTGATGAGCGATAAATGGGGTGTGTGTGTTTGTGCATGAGGATTTTATTTATTTGGAGGGACATCTTGAAATTTTCAACAATTTTATTTTAAAAGCTATGTAATGTTTATTTAGATTTGGTGTGTGGAAGGCCAGTGGATTGGGGTATGTAGGTGGAACAGTTTTTTCCAAAGAGTGGACGACGTAGAGGCCTGTCGATAGGGGAACCTAGGGGTTCCTCACCGAAGACAACACGGAATAACTCCGTGCATATTAGGAAAACAATACAGGATAGAGTCTAGGACTCTATCCTGCTGTCCGACTAGAACACAAAGAACCCTGAGCAGCACCTGGACTATAAAGGGCTGCTGAGGGTACCCCTTGTAAATAGAACCAATAGTCAACAATCAACAAGACCTGAATTGGATTAGGGTTATTACTCGAGATACTCGAGGGCCTGAACCAGCATAAAGTCGCTCTCATCATGTGCATCAACCGCCAAGTTCTGTTAGATTCGACAAAACTCGAACAAACAACTGTCCCCGGGTAACCCCGAGACGGGCTATCGGAGATAAAACATCGATAACTAGCACGCCAGGTAGGGGCTTTCGACGAATTCTTTCTCGAGAGCTTGGCGGACCTCGGCGTCAATATGAGCTTTATCGAGGGAACAACCTTCATCTTCAGCTCATGGATCTGCAAGGCGGATCACAACGGCCAACTTCATAGTCATCTGCTCGACGAAAAGGATGAACTAAGCAAAAGAATCCTAGAAGAAGTCGAACTCGCCGAGAAGATGAAAGAACGTAGCATCTCCGAACCCGAGACGGAGAAAGAAGGCTACGAACCCGACTAGGAAAAGGAAGACAATTTTTTTCTAAAAATATCGGGTAACAACACAAATCTCTTTCCTTTCGGATTAAGAAATACAGCTGGTATTATACAGGAATTCTGCTCCGATAAATGCAAAGCAAAGGTCCAAGATGATCATACCTAAGGAAGCATATTCAATCAGGAAATAACGAAGAATTATTCCGATTGCTCAATTACACGGTCAAATTTTCAATATTATGATTCATACTATGAAGACCTTCCATACCAAGAAGGGAAGAAACTCAGCAGCTCGACTGACGACACCTCTAGGGAGGACGAAAGACGATTCAAGCTTAAAAGAATCCGGAGAACCATCTATATGGCAGATTCCATCCTACAACCTCCAGCATACCAAATGTAAGGTCATCCGACGAATCATAATCAAATATATCACCAAACGAAGATACCGACATAAATGAAAGTGAAGAGTAGAAACAAGTCAGGATCAAAAGAAACAAGCTGAAGCATGGAAGAAGAAACCGAGCGATTCAAAGAAAACAAGCCTGGAACAAATATAAAGAGGAGGTGATGGAATTTAACAAGAAGAAGAAGGAGGCTAAAAAGCACAAAAATTCAGATAAACAAAGAATTCAAGATCTCACTAAAGAATTGGAGGAACTTAATAAGAAAGAACAAGAAAGAGAGGTAGAAAAGAACAAGACAATCGGGGCAGAAAAAGAACCCAGAGAACGGCAAAAAAGATCCTAGGAAGTCAGCTTTCGAGCGATTAGGGGGAGAAGGCAGCAGTAATAATGAAGGAAGAACAAAAAGAATCCCGCAAAGGAGTCATCATGCTCCAACAAAAATAGAGGTTTTAGAAAAGAACAAGGCAATTCTGAATTCAGAGAAGTCAGATCAATAAGAAGAGCTCAGACCCAATACTTCAGAGGAGAAGAAAAATACGACAGAATACACTATCTAGCGGAAGAACCCGCGATAGATTCCCATGTTTCGCAAGAAGGCTACAAGTCATTAAACTACCTCAAAAGTTCAAGCCATTAAATCATTCCAAATACAATGGGAAGATAGAACCCAGACAATGGCTCAGAGTCTATTCACAATCAATAGAATTGGCAGGGAGAAATGATGATATCAAAGCACTATTTTTTCTAATGGCACTGGAGTCTATGCCATTACAGTGGATTGATAAATTAAGACCAGGATCAATCAGATATTGGGAAGATCTACAAAGAGGTTTTTGTGACCACTTTGCGGGGATTATAACCCATCCAATCACGCCAGCAGAGTTGAAAAGCTTAAGACAACAGAGAAACGAAAACCTCTGAGATTTTTATAGAAGATTCAAGGAAATAAGAGCACAAGTGCATGACATCACCGACAGAGAAGTAGTAGAAGCATTTGGGAACGGTATTCTCTCAAAATGGCAATTTAAAGACTTCTGCAATGAAAATCCAAGGACCAGCGAAGAATTTAAAAGAGCAGTTGAAAAACTGATTTCTTCCAAAGAAAGAAAAAGAAGTAGATTTGCAGAACGTGACAACCCAGACAGAAGGAATCATTTCGACAATAGAACATACGACAAGAGATCAAGACAAGAAAATATGGTTGCTTTGCAAAGAATAACAGAATAAGATACTCTAAAAATGAAACCAGAGAATATAAAGAAAGGAAGATCAAAGAATTTGAGAACACTCCATATCACTTCCACCCAAAATCCAGTTACAAATTGATAGATTGTGTCATTTTCAAAAATCAATACAGTATAAGGAATTACGAATATCGAAAGAGGAAAGATAAAGAAGAAAGCAACAGAGCAAAGGAAGAAAAGAAGCCAGAAGAAGATTATCAAGAAGCAGAGAGACAGATCGTCGGAGTAATCTACTCAGGAGTGCCAAATACAAGAAGTAGAAGACAAGAAAAGTTAGCACATAGAACAATCATGGCGGCAGAACCTGCAACACCTAGATATCTTGATTGGTCAGAATACCCAATACATTTTCAAGGGATGATCAATGGACTAGCATGGCCAATGCAGGGCACTACCCGTTAGTTCTCGCACCAACCATAGCTGGAGTAGCAGTACCAAAGGACCTAATCGATGGAGGAGTAGGATTGAACACCATATTTGCGGAAACATTCAGAAAGATGAAAATAGATTACGAAGGAATGTTAACCTCAACTAGCACACCATTCTATGGAATCATACCAGGGGAAGCATCGATGCCTATCGGACAAATCATACTACTAGTCACCTTTGGGACACCTGAAAAATACAGAACGGAGTTTACCAAATTTAAAGTAGCAGACTTCGAGCATTGTTATCACACTATTTTGGGAAGACCAGCATTAGCAAAATTTATGGTGATACCTCATTACCCATATCTCTTACTGAAGATGCCCACAACAAAAGGAGTCCTGTCACTAAAAGTCAACTTGAAGAAAGCTTACGACTGTGACATCCAAGCAGTTCAGATATCTCAAAGGTTATAGGATTTGAAGATCAGAGAAGAGATCACTACACTAGCCGAAGAACTCAAACAAGAAGAGATCTAAATACCAAATAAGAAAATGAGTAAGACCAGCAGTTTTACTCCTTCTGAAGAAGCAAAAACGAAGAAGATTGACTTACAAACTGGTGACCCAGAGAAGACAGCAATAATCAGTGCAGAGCTAGACCCTAAATAGGAACTCACGCTCACCAAATTTCTTTGGGACAACAAAGATATATTCGCCTGGAAACCAGCAGATATGCCTAGAGTCCCAAAAGATTTGGCTGAGCACATAATTGACGTAAATAAAGGAGCCAGACCAGTTAAACAGAAACTACGATGATTTGCACCAGACAGGAGAATAGCGATCAAGAAAGAGCTCACTGTTGACACTTCTAACATCGTTACTAGAAATAGAGATAAATCCCTATCCTCGAAACACGGCGCCAAAAATGCTTGTTGGTATTTCTTATGCACAATTAAAATATGAAGGATTCCGTTTACGCATTAATTACCATTGTAGCATTTTACCGGGAGTATTCTAGGTATCGTTATTTATATTTTACCACTGGAAAACAATGGCTAAAGACATTGATAGTTCACCATCATGTATCTACTAACTAGTATACCAACTAGACCTAAGCAGGGGTAAGTTGTAAATGATAAGAGTTATGCATAATGTCACACACAAAGGAGAATCCTATAATATATGTATAGTAAACTAACTTGAGAGGCCAACAGGAGAGTTCAAGGTTCCTATGTATTTCTCTATTACTCGTGTTCTATTCTAGTTGACAATAGAATGTAACTAATGCATGGGTAAGTATAGCACACACAATAGCACTTTAGAGCAGCAGTATCTTTTCAACTCTTGAATAGATGAGAAATAAGTAGTTGGGGAAGGCTACCAAAAGCTCTACAAAACACCAACTCCGACATGGCAGAATACGAAGGCCACATAGGGCTGTCACCCCTATGTGCTACCACAACTAACCATAAGAATTGGACGCAACCTTAGGTAACCTATAGCTTAGACACCATGTGTACTATTGGTATTAATTAACTCATCACTTGTTTTAGTAGTCACCTATCAATTACCTACACCTCTAGCAGTGTACTAGGTTGTCATCCCTAGCTATGGTGCCAAATAATGTTTGTTGGTACTATCTAGCATTATTACAAGAACAACACCAAATAGATCTATAACATTTTATGTGACTAGGAAGAATACAAAGATATATATGAAAAGAATCCATAAGCGCCTATACGATAATTAAACCATTGTAGCATTTTACCTAAAGTATTACCAGGTTGTCAATTTATATTTATACCACTTTGGGAAGGTCAGGGCGAGAATATATTAATAACTTATACCATTAATGCAACGAAGAACCGTAACCTCACATCTACTCATAACAGGGGATAAGTCATAGGATAAATATATATATTATAAGCATTGATCAAGCATCATATTAAGATAATAGATTCACTCAGAGCACTATAACTACCATAATAATGCATTAGATCCGAATATTAGAGAAATAGTTCCTAGTGTCATTCTATAACTACACATCAACGAACACTTCAATTAGTGCAAACACATCTAGCAATCATTGTTAGGCTACTATGATATCAAACATAAGGAGCATCAACTAAAGAAGAAAATTAAGACAATTGTCACCTTCTATCGCGACCGCGCTCTACAAACCTATGTGCGAAGGGTGGATTACAGAGGATTCAATGAAGCTATAAGTCACCTCCACGAGCTACCACGCGACACGGCACATCAGGGGGCACTCGCAG
Organism: Chrysopogon serrulatus; assembly: GCA_015844335.1. Classification (NCBI taxonomy): domain Eukaryota; kingdom Viridiplantae; phylum Streptophyta; class Magnoliopsida; order Poales; family Poaceae; genus Chrysopogon; species Chrysopogon serrulatus. The sequence continues at coordinate 54,322 of JADLZL010003127.1, read as the reverse complement.
ATAAGCGTAATATCTAGGCTCCATGCCTAAATAATGCCTACCACTCACCCAGTGTACATCTGGATGAGCGCTATACGAGCATATATAAGAATTCAATAGCAGGGGACTAACTATACTAGACATGTAATCAAAGTAGACGATGAACATTGTAATGAAGAACATAGATGAATACTAATATTGCTAAGAACGATGTAGTAAACACAATAATGAATAATACAATACCAGAGTAAAGAGTACAAGAACAGTACCGAACTCCACGCTCCTGACAACACTGATTAGGAACCCAAGCTAGATTAACTCAGCTTGACTCCCTCTAGATCTAATCTAACTAGGCTACTACTATAGAATAGAGGAACTCTGAGGAACTAGGGTTTCTGGCTCTGGATGTTTGATCTCCAAATAACTTGATGGCTCTAGGAGGGGGGTCTGGCCCTGTAAAACGACTTAAGGGATGGCTAAGATGAACCCTCAATGGCGATGGAGGAAGACTCCGGAAGGGGGGAGAAGGTTCCCCTCATGGGGGGCCGGGCGGCATGACAGGTGGGGCCGCCGGCCCCACACGAAGCCTCGTGCTTCCCTTCGCCTCGTGTATTATTCGGATCCTTCTAGAGTTGTGTGGCGTATTCTTGAGTTGCGTATAATTCCGAGATGTATTTTGATAATTAACTTCTTTTCCGTCGTTTTCTGGAATAGTCCCTAGAAATTGATAAATCACCAAAACTCATAGAAATTGTCAGATAAAACCCTAGACTTCTAGATATTCATGTGTTTCTTGTGTCTATTGATTTATTAAATGTTGACGCTATCCACCAAACAACTCCCCCAAGCTTACCCTTTGCTAGTCCCTTAGCAAAACCTAGAGTTGTATCAGGAGTTGCTACAATGCTTTCACGTCTTAAAAGTACACATGCTTTTAAACAGAAATTCTTCTCCGGATTAGACAAAACTGCTCTAACTTTCAAGCTTACTCATTTTACCTGTAGCTATGAAGCTTTTCAACTTTCATATGGGTCTTGGGCAATTGAAAGATAGAACAATCAAGTCAAGCACTATGTCTCAAATTCTTTACTCAACCAATATTCTGGAGTTTTTTACAAATTTTTTAAATAAAACTCAAAGCTTAATTGTATGACACCCTCAAGTCTCTTAATATGTGGTATTTATGGATCTCACTTGAGGCATTAATGTTGTCATGCCCTCCTACATCTAATAATTATAGTGGAGCTCATAGGAGTTGCATTAAACAAAAGTGAGCATACTTGCAATTCATATATTGTAAAGTCAAACAATGGATCTAAAGAGAGTCAAGTCATACAATTAAACCAAGATGTGCATGTGTATGAAATATAGTGGATAGGTGAATATATGGTGGCTAAATCTAATTCTACTTTTGCTCTTTGAAAATAAATCTCTCCCTTGAACTTAGAACTTCCACGGGAAAATATAGGCTATCTTTATTCTTTCTCTCTTTTCTCTTCTCTTTTATTTTTTTAACCGGGAGGCGGGCATCTAAGTACCCATTATTTTCATTGATTGGACACTTGTCTATTTTTTTTACTCCCATTTCTTCTTCTTTTTCAATAACTTTCCTTTTGCATAGCCACATGTATCCTTTGAATACAATATGATAATTGGAGAGATAATAATAAGCACTTAGAGCATTTAATAAGGGTTATCCTATGGGGTATATATATATTTTTAGCTGTTCACTTCCAATGTAGGAGAAAAATATCTTTAAGGTGGATCTGGGTAAAAGTGGAAAATGGTTGCGCTTACTCTCAGAGTAAGAGTAATGCATATATGGGTGGAGTGTGTGTGTGATCTTGATTTTAGAAGTATGACAAGACTCTCATAAGGTATACAACAAAGGTTGACTGAACTCAATGCAAAACAAGCAGTATGAATGAGTAAAGGTTTTTCTAGTCTAAATGTATATCATATATGGCTTTGGCAAGAATTAAAACTTTGTCATACAAGAGCTCATCATGTAAGATTTTGAATTTTTAAAAGATAAATCTTCAGAACTTAGTATTGCTATGAATAAGATAAATAGCAGCTTAGACTTTCTCATATCATATCCATCAATCACCTAGACTTAGCTCAAGCATATTCCTCCACAAGTTTCAGGTTTAAAGTAAATTCTTATATCAAAGCAGTCATATCCAAAACTCAGAAGAACTTAAGGTTGAAAACTAGGCACTTGAAAGGAATTACAGCAGAGCAACTATTCATCATTTCCAAGACAAGATTTTATTGTTCCTCAGTTTTTATTTGACTCTTAATAAACTAGACAGACTTTTAAACACACTCTATGATCACACCTTAATAAATAACTAGAGTATCTTTATTTGGTTTCAATTGTTATTTATCTTTTTATTTCTTTTAACTAATAGACTCACAAAAGACTCTAGACGTGGACCTTCATGTGCCCACATATTTTTAGTATTTTATGACTACAATATAGACTCGATAATCGCATAGGTCTACTTACCTGATAACTAGAGGATGCTCTCCCCTAAGCTGGATATTGTCGTAGTTGAGCACTGAAACTGAGTGGTCCTCACAGAGGAGCTCATGCTTATAAGAGCAAGTGTTGCCAAGAATACTTCAATTTCATCCCCCAAGAAGTTACTTCCTTTACACAGGGTTTAACTATGTGTCAAAAAGGTGTACTTCAAGTGGTGAAGATGAAGATACCTAGGTGAGCTAGCTCTCAGAGTCATCCTGTATAAATCTCTCACAAAATACCAAAACTCGTGGAACGGATTAAGATAAAAGTTAATGATTAGCCATTTTAGAGGATTGGGTGTTGTGGAGGGTTCAAATGATGACAGTTGTAGCAGGATGCTTAATTAATATTTTTAAATTTTATGGGTTTATATGCAGAAAGTACAAATGCATGATATATATTTTTGTTTTGTAGGCCACCACAGTGAGAACTCCTAAAGCTTTCACACTACAAGGGTTTCATATGGGGCTTAGAGCATTTAAGATACATGAACGCAGCCTAATGCAAGACTATTTATTTTTGTTATTTTCAATGCAATACTAATATAGAAAAGTAAATATGCTAAAGAAAGAATAAATCATGCGATGCAAGAAAGTAGGTATGGATAACTACCGATGTTACCCCACGGCGAGGGTTCGATGTTTTGAGTCCTTTGATCTAGACTTCTCCTTGTAGTGGTTCATTGAGTACTTCAGTTTGCTCTTGAGGATAAGGATTGAGGTGGTGCCTCCACTAGTGGCGCTTCCAATGGTTGTTTCACCTTCTTCCCTTTTTTTTAGTATCTCAAAACCAATCTTATGCTCATTGTTGTCATTGGTTGAGAACTTCCACTTATAGGATTTGGAGAATCTTCCCACACTGTGCTTAGAGTGTGTTCTGCTCATAAAGACAAGGTAGAGATCAAGTGCATGGGCTCTGTTGGTGGGAACACCAACAGAACCAGAAATTTATTCATTCTTCTCTATCCTTAGGCACAATAAGATTGATGTTGTTCGCATTGTTAAGTTATAACATGGATGAGAAGATCAGAAGTATAAATATGACATTTAAGCTTAGGAGTGGAGTTGCTTAACTTATGGAAGGATTGTTCATCTTTATAAGTTATCAAGATTACATGATGACTATCATCTTCCAAAAATAGAATATATAATCTTTTAGCTCCTTAGGTTAAGACTGAGATCAAGAGAATGGTACTATGATGTGTTCTTCAAGATCAGAAGGAAATGATGATCACTTACCTTTTAAGATGTTACCTTTATTGATGGAGTGTGATGACACCATGTGGTAAAGGATAGATGAATTTCACTGGTCTTTTCCTTCCTTGCATCTTGAGTTGTTCATTGGCATCTCGTCTCATATGTTGTATTCCTTTCTCACTCTTCTAGCCTTCTGTTTCTCTCAATTCTTTTCTGCAAGGGATTAGTAGACAACACGTACCCGAAGAAATATAATAATTAAAGTACAGATAGTGTTTGTCATGGAGTTAATGATTCACCATTACTTTAACTTTTTTTTCAACAAGGTTGAGGTGAAGATATTATTTTGAAGAATCCCACTAACCTTGATTTGATTCTATGAACAGTCTGCTAATATGATTCATTTTTATATATATGGGAGGGTAGTCTATATACACAACCAAATTCTTATACAAGCATGCCTTGATTTTATAATATTTAAGTAATAGTCTGAAGCATACTTATAACAGAACAAGGAAGCTGAAAAGACTAAAAATATTTATTCAAATAGAACCAGGGATATATATGGTAAACCAAAGGGTCATTTTATTTGTTTAAACTTTTAGCATGGTATAAGGTAAAGATAAATTAGAAACATGGTATAAGATATTAAATATAGTTTAATGTTGCATGAGACTTGGATGAACATACCTTATGTCTTTATCCTCCCTTCTTTAAATCCCTTCTATAAAAGTGGTGATAAACTTACCTGAAGAAGAAGGGTTGTTTGACTCATCTGTTGGTGCTAGCTTATGGTCCTTTGAGAAGAGCTTTCCTTTTATCAGCTTTGCCTTTTCACCATTTGATGAGAATTCAAACAATTACATGCTCTTCATCAACCTTTTCTTGATCTTGATCAATTCATGGTTGATGGACTGGGGTCCACTGGAGATGCAAACTCAAGTTCCACTCTGGTTGTCTTTGTCTTCTTTCGGCATGGTGATGAGTGGTTCTTCTTTGTGAGTGATACGCCAGCTGTCTTGATGGTTATTGAGGGAACTTCTTTAATGTCCATATGAAAACTTCATCTCCAATGGTTTAGCTGTGTCTCTCCTGTGATCATGGTCGTCCATGGTCTTACTAGACATCCTTATTGCCGACATACAAAGTGGTGTCTTCGAAAGTGAATTGCTTTTTGCTTCTCACCATCCACCTAGCTTGAGTCCTAGAAAGGCTCAATGCTAGTTTGCCTTTGACATTACTCATGATCAGTTGATTTATTTCTTTCCCCGCAAAATGTTAATGGACACATACCCGAGGGAATATAGCAAATTTGGAATACGAGTTTTGTTGTCCATACTTTTTACAACTCTATGCTAACAGGATGATGTATAGTTTTAAGATCGTTTAGCATAGATTATGTCTCTCATATTTTATGTTGCTACATTCTAGCATGGTTCAAGGCAAAGGTAACTTGCAACAAAGATAAATGAATAAACATTAATACTTACAGTTCTTCCTTCATGAAGGATGAGCTGGGTCTTCTTTGTGCAAGGTCATTATCTACCTTGATTCATCTCATATGTGAATTCTCTTCTTGACTTACCTAGATTGAATTTAAGATTTTTCTTATAGGGGTTAGTCCAATAAAATAACCAATATCTACTAAAGTGTACTATCGGCTCGAAAATCAATCTAGACTCATGTCCAATTTGATTCAGAAAGGATTTCAACCTAAGCACCTCGCTTAATTCAAAAACCTTTTAGAAGTAAGATCAACACACATTGTGATTCAAAAATTAACCTAGACACCATGTCTACTTTAACTTAGGAAAATAATTTCAAAGGTGTATGAGGATACTTCCAAACCTAAGCATACTATAGCAAATACAGGTAACATAAAGTACAATAGAAGTTTATTCAAGTAGAGATGAAAGAGTATGATCATGGTGAGTTTTTTTAATTTATTTATAGGAATGCAAGTGAGATGGATATATAGATGGAACTAAACATGTTATGGATGAAAAACTTTAAACTAAATGAGAATGGATGTTTGGATTGTGAAGAGTAAACATGCAAGTGGAATGCAAATGATAACTACTCATCAAATTTAAAGTCCATGAGCAAGACTTTCTCACCTTTATTTGATCATACTTACCATGACTCACATGATGGAATTTGTGAGTGATGCAGCATCTTTGTTCTTGTCACTTGAGATATGAATTGTATTCTTGTGACATCGACCTCTTTCTCCAATCTTAAATTAAATGTGTTTCTTCTTTTCTTCTAGGAGCTTGCTTGGAAGGTCATAAATCGGTCTTTCATTACCCCGCATAAGATATTAAAGTAGACAAAACAAGGGTAGTCCTGCTTGAGCAGGGGTAATGGTTATCTTAATCACATTAAATAGTAAAAGTGAATCAATATTCTTTAATTGCCTAGCTACCTTCCCCGGCAACGGCGCCAAAAATGCTTGTTGGTATTAATTAACTCATCACTTGTTTTAGTAGTCACCTATCAAATACCTACACCTCTAGCAAAGTGTACTAGGTTGTCATCCCTAGTTAGGGTACCAAAGAATGTTTGTTGGTACTATCTAGCATTATTACAAGAACAACACCAAATAGATCTATAACATTTTATGTGACTTGGAAGAATATAAAGATATATATATATGAAAAGAATCCATAAGCGTATAGCTAATTAAACCATTGTAGCATTTTACCTAGAGTATTACCAGGTTGTTGATTTATATTTATACCACTGGGAAGGTCAGGCAGAATATATTGATAACTTATACCATTAATGCAACAGTAAACTATAACCTCACATCTACTCATAACAGGGATAAGTCATAGGATAAATATATATATTATAAGCATTGATCAAGCATCATGTTAAGATATAGATTCACTCAGAGCACTCTAACTACCATAATAACGTATTAGATCCGAATATTAGAGAAATAGTTCCTAGTATCATTCTATAACTACACATCAACGAACACTTCAATTAGTGCAAACACATCTAGCAATCATTGTTAGGCTGCTATGATAGCAAACATAAGGAGCATCAACTAAAGAAGGAAATTAAGACAATCGTCACCTTCCATCGCGACCACGCTCTATAAACCTATGTGCGAATGGTGGATTACAGAGGATTCAATGAAGCTATAAGTCACCCCTACGAGCTACCATGCGACACGGCACATCAGAGGGCACTCGCAGATAAGCGTAATATCTAGGCTCCATGCCTACATAATGCCTACCACACACCCAGTGTATATCTGGATGAGTGCTATATAAGCATATATAAGAATTCAATAGCAGGGGACTAACTATATTAGACATGTAATCAAAGTAGACGATGAACATTGCAATGAAGAACATAGATGAATACTAATATTGCTAAGAACGATGTAGTAAACACAATAATGAATAATACAATACCAGAGTAAAGAGTACAAGAACAGTACCGAACTCCACGCTCCTGACAACACTGATCGGGAACCCAAGCTAGATTAACTCAGCTTGACTCCCTCTAGATCTAATCTAACTAGGCTACTACTATAGAATAGAGGAACTCTGAGGAACTAGGGATTCTGGCTCTGGATGTTTGATCTCCAAATGACTTGATGGCTCTAGGAGGGGGTCTAGCCCTGTATTTATAGCCTGGTGGGATGCACTATAGCCGTTGGATCAAACCGACTTAAGGAACGACTAAGATGAACCCTCAATGGCGGTGGAGGAAGACTTTGGAAGGGGGGAGAAGGTTCCCCTCATGGGGGGCCGGGCGGCATGACAGGTGGGGCCGGCCGGCCCCACCTGGAAGCCTCTCGTGCTTCCCTTCGCTCCGGTGTATTCTAGATCCTTCTAGAGTTGTGTGGCGTATTCTTGAGTTGTGGATAATTCCGAGATATATTTTGATAATTAAGTCCTTTTCCGCCGTTTTCTAGAATGGTCCCTAGAAATTGATAAATCACCAAAACTCATGAAAATTGTTAGATAAAACCCTAGACTTCTAGATATTCATGTGTTTCTTGTGTCTATTGATCTATTAAATATTGACGCTATCTACCGTCAACATCTACACTATCGATTACTAGTCTAGCCACATATAATAACTAGAGCACCTAATACAGGGAGAGATCCTATGCTAAGATGCAATAGCTACACTAGCCATACAAATAAGGCATAGAAGTAAATAGAGAAAATAATTATACTAAAGCATAAGTCTTGCAAAGATAAGATACAGAGATATACCAGACCTCCAAGGCTCCACTATAAGATCTAGAATGAAGTCTCTCAACCCTAGCTCTCAAGTTGCTAAACTATTATATTGAAGAGTCTAGGCCTAATCTCCCTGGTGTGTTGATCTCCATGAGAGTATGATCCTCAAAGGGACGCCTCTCGAATGGATCCCAATGAATAATGAATTAGGGTTTTAGGGGATGTCTCCCCCCTGGGGTCTGGGGCTGCTTTTATAGACCCGAGCGATTAACGTAAGCCCTTGGATCAAACCGACATCGGCGGACGGCTGAGATTCTTCCTCAAAGGCGATGGAACCCATGGGTTGAAACTGGGCCAAAATGGCCAAAATCACAGACCGGCCGGTCTAGGGGTGGGGCCGGCCGGTCTCCCCCTATGACAGGTGGGCCCCACCTTCTGCGTGGTGGTTTCTGGTGTCTTCTAGATCCTTCCTGTGCAGGTGCCGCCTGTAGGTGCGATATCTTTTCATCCGGAACTCTAGATATGGCAAATGATATGTTTGTTTCGATCGTCTCGACGAGCCCGTTGCAATGGTGCATTCTAATCCATCATTTGAGATACTTTTATACTATCATATAGGTCAACTTTGGTGCTTTTCTAGTATGTACCTACAGAAACATAGATTCATCAAAACTCGTAGAACTCGTTAGATCAAAACCCTATACCTATGCTTTGTGGTTCATTTCATATCTTGTTTGTTGATAATTGATGGTTTATAAATGACATTAATGATCGTCAACAAGTTCCCCCAAGCTTAACCTTTGCTAGTCCCTTAGCAAAGCTAAACATTGAAATAGATATAGATGTTCATAATTCTTAGAGCATTGTCGCAACCTTGAAGTAACTTCTTAAAAGTATACCTGCATTCAGACAAAAATTCTCCTCCAAGTTTAAGCAATAACCGAGCTGAGTTTTGAATTTACTCATGTTACCTTTGACTATAGGGCTTATCAGCTCTTCCTTGGGCCTTGAGTACTTGACAGACAGAAAGATCCCACCCAAGCACTATCTCTCAAGCTCTTCGCTCAACTATCATTCTAGAGTTTTTAAGGATTTTCAAATAAAACTTAGAGTTTCCCATGTATGACACTCTTAAGTCTCTCAGTATATGTGGTATTTGTGGATTCTCACCAAGGCAGTGATGATGGTTGCCTTTCTCTTCATCCTATAACTAAAACTTATGTGGAGCTTATAGGTAAGGAGAAAACTTGAAGGAGCAAACTTGCAATGCATGTGTTGTAAAGTCAAACAATAGATCCATGAAGAAACAAGTCATACAGTTGAATCAAGATATATAGGTGGATGGATATGGTGGATACATGGTGAAACCTAATTCTACTCAGCTCCCTGAATGCCTATCTCTCTCTTGGACTTTAAAAACTAGCCAGAGGCTGTGAGCTATTTTTTTTCTTTTTCTCAGCGAGTCAGACCTCTAAGTGCCTATTGTTTCAGCACTTGGACACTTGTCCATTTTTTCTTTCCTTCTCCCCTTTTCTTTCTCTCTCTTTTTTTAATATCTTTTTGCATAGCTCATAGCACTCCTTTTGGCATTTAAGTCTTGGAGAGATAGCAACAGGAATGTGGAGCATTTATTGGGTGGCTATCCTAATGTAAATATTTTTGGTGTTCTTTCCCAGTGTAGGAGAAAAACATTTTTTGAAATGGATGTAGATGGAATGGCATGTTATTGCGCCTACTCCAGTGTAGAGTAGTGCATATGGAGATGGATCTTGATTCAAGAGCATGACAAATTTCTCACCAGGGTCACAAAGGTTGACAAAACTCAATGCATGACAAGCAGCATGTATGTGAAAGTTTAACTAGCCTATCTCATCATGTTTGGCTCTGGTGGGAATATAAGCTTTGTCATATAGGAACTCATCATGTTTTTTGCATTTTTCAAAAGGTAAATCTCTAGAACTCTAGTGTCACTTAGAACAAGATAGATAGCTCAGACTTTCTCAATCTTATCAATCAGGTACCTAGACTTAGTTCAAGCATATGCAACCCACAAGTTTTAGGCTCAGAGCAAATCTTCATGTCAAAACAGTTGGAGCTAAAACTTAGGAAAACTTATGTCTAAACTCTAGGCACTTCAAAGATGTTGTAACAAAGCAGCTTATCATCATTTTAGATCATCTCAAGAGCTTCCTTTTTATTGACTCTATCTAGACAAACATTTTTATTTGGTTTTTTAGTTTTAAACGACTCATACTATATAAGACTCTAAAGACTCTAAGAAGCATGGGCCTTCATGTGTCCATATATTTTTGGTATTTTTAAGTTTTCTTATTATACTATGGTGAACCTTCATGTGCTCACATATTTTTGGTGTTTTTCAATTTTCATGACTAACTCGATAATCATGTAGGTACACTTACCTAGGATGCCTTCCCCCAAACTAGTTGTTGTCATGGTTGAGCAATAAAGCTGAGCAGTATTCTCGATGGAGCTCATGTTTGCAAGAGCTGGTGTAGCCAGGAACCTTAATCTCATCCAATAAAAAGTTGCTTCCTCTGCACAGTGATTAGTTGTATGTTGGGAAGGTGTACTTCGAGTGATGTAGATGATGATTCCTAGGTGGACTAGCTCTTAGAGTCATCTTGCAGCAAACATCTCACAAAACACCAAAACTCGTGGAATGGGTTAGGATAAACAGTTAGTGGTTAGCCATTTTATGGACTGGTTGTTGTGAGAGGTTTTCAAAGGTCGTTACAGTGCGTACAGTTCAGCAAGATGCTCAATGATTATTTTTGGATTTTCTTTTTATCAGACAGAAAGAAATATACATGCTAATTTTTATTTTATTTTTAGGCCACCAGAGTGAACACTCCTTTAGCTTGCACTGCAGGGATGTCACAGGAGGCTTTGAGGTTTTCCAAATGTTTTTGTAATTTTCTATATGGATGATGAAAACTAACTACGAATTAAAAGTCCAAGAAAGTAAATAGATAACTACCATTGTTACCTTATGGCAAGGGTTTGGAGTTTAGAGTCCTCCGGACAAGACTTCTCGTTGTCGTCACTCCTGGGGGCTTCATCGGATCCCGAGGATGGTGACCCTGACGCTAGACCTCCTGGTGATAATGACTCAGTTGAGGAGGTTACCTTTTTCTTCCATACCTTTGTAGGTTGGGGATGTTCCTTAGGTGTAGTAGATTCTTCTTTGATTGCCTCCTCCTCAACGTTGCTCTTTTGAGAGCGATTCCCCCAACACTGGCGTCTCCTCTTGGATAGGGTGAAAGCTACTAGTCCATGAGAGTTATAATCTTTAAAATGACAACGTACCTTATCTCCTGGGAATTAGAAGTGGATTTTTCCTGATCCATTATAGATGATGGCGTTGGTGGTGCTGAGGAACGGTCTCCCAAGGATCATGGGTGTCTCATCTTCTTCTCCCATGTCTAGTATTATGAAGTCAGTCAGGACATAATGAATGTGGATTTTGACCATGATGTCCCTCGCTACTCCCTCTAGAAATCGCGTCGTGTTGTCCGCCAGCTGCAGCTATTTTGCACCATCTGATCTAGGAGATAAGGATGCAGACAGTTGCATTTTTTTCTATCAACCTCTCTTGATCTTTACTAGTTTTGGGTTGATGTCCATTGGAGATGCAAACTCGAGTTCCTCCTTGATTTTCTTTGTCTTCTAATCACGGGTGGAAAGTTTATTCTTCTTTGATGATGCACCAACCATCTTGACGATCAAGGAAAGAACTCCATTAGTACTTGCATGAGAGCTTCATCTCCAATGACTTATGGGTATCGTCCTCCATCCATGATTGTTCACAAACTTGGGAGACACCATCGACATACCACCATTGATGACTGGTGTTTATTGATATAGGGATGCACACTATGATGTAGTGGGATCCGTCATCTTGGTCTTTGCTGTCGGCATTTGAGTGTCTTCGAAGATGCTGATGAGAGCAGGCATCAGTTTGGCCCATATAGGGAAAGTTGCATCCTGCTTATCATCGCCTTCTTCACTTGAAGACATAGAGTAAGGGTCACTCCAGTTCTATGTCAAGGGTCCACGTCATTTTTCTAACCAACCACAAACTTGTCTTTTGTTCCTTTGACTTGTATGCAAACATCCTTGAGATGGTGGAACTATAGCGAAGCACAAAGGGTAGGTTGACTGGCTAGTGCAAGGAATGAGCCGGTTAATCTACTCTTACTGGCCTGAAGGTCCCTTTTTTTCTTGCAGGCTGATTGGTCCACTATCATGGTGAAGTGTAGAAAGTGCTGAAGTGTTCTCACATTGATTTCCTTCTATCTTGGTCCTTTCTCTATACTTGTTCTCTTTCCTTTTTGTTTCAAACTATGAACAGACATTTATTCTTTCTTTCCTACAAACATGTTAGTGGACACATACCCAAAAGATTGCAACAAATTTGAAATATAGGTTATGGTCTAGAATTTATGTGAGTTTTATCTACGCTAATCAAAAGATGGTTCTAGGATCACTCTAGCATAGATTTTGTTCATCATGTTTTGTATTTGTTTACTGCATTCTTGCATGGTTCAAGGTAAAGGCAACTTGTAGCAAAAGATTAGGTAAAACTTTGATACTTACAGTTCTTCTCTCTGAAGGATGAGTTGTGTCTTCTTTGTGCACAGTTATTGCCTACCTTGATTCACCTCTAATGTGAGTTCATCTCTTAACTTGCCCAAATTGAATTTGAGAGTTTCTTGTAGGGGTTAGTCCAACAAATATAACCTATGTCTACACAAACACTTTTTAGTTCAATAATCAAACTAGACTCTATGTCTTAATTTGACTAAGGTAGGCTATTTAACCTAAGCACCACACTTAATTTAAAAGCTTATGGAAGTATGGCAAGTATGTTGGCATTCCTAACGTCACTGCAATAAAACCCAAATCTCTATCCCACGCAATGACACTAGAAATGTTGGTACTAATTAACTTGCCTTTAGCAACTAGCCACTAGCCTCTTTACCCTTACTCCTAACTATGAAACTAGGTTGTCATCCCCAATTGTAAAGCTAGGAATAAACTCTAGTACTAAATCTTATTATTTTATGTGACTAGACAGAAATAAATAAAGATGAATATAAACTAAGAATAATTCTGCAAGCGGACAGATAATTATACCATTGTAGCATTTTACCTAGAGTATTATCAGGTTGTCATTTATATTCTACCACTGGGAAGGCATTGCTAAGAAGCTACTTCATAATATTGATAACATGTATATGTATATGCATTGAATAGACGATGTAACCAATGTCATACACTCTACTCATAACAGGGGTAAGTCATAAGATAAATAAGATAATAATAATAAAGATAATAATAATGATAACGAGCCATTAATCAGTCATCTCCTAATGATACTAATCCATCATAGCACTCTAATCATGTCAGCGTTGTCTAATCAATTAATAGAGAAATAACCCCTATGTATTTAACTACATATCAAAGCTATGTCAATTAGTGCAAGTACATCTAGTAATCATTATCAAGTTATATTACCATAGTTCCGAAACACATCGGAGCAATGTACAGAAAAAGATGAGTACAGGAACCTCCTCTCAACCTGACAATCTCACTCTACCAATCCACCGTACGGGGGAAGGCCTACAAAGAACTCAATGGGTCTGTCACATCCATGATCTACCTCACTACCCGGCACAAGTGGGGATATCCGTAGATAAGCAAAGCATCTAGACACCATGTCTACATATTGCCTACCACTCACCATATGATCAACTAGATGAGCGCTATATGAACCAGTGCATGAATATAATAGCAAACCAACTAAACTAGATGTATTGAAGTAGACAATGAACATAATAATTAAACTAAGATGAAGAACAATGTTGCTAGTAAATATCATACAAACGCAGATAATACAATAAGAAAGAAAAGCTTAAGAACTGTACCAGACTCTTCTCTTCTTGACAACTTCCGGAATCCAAGACGGATTAACACGCCTTGACTTCCTCTAATCTAGATCTAACTATGCTAAACTATAAACTAGAAGGCTATGAGGAACTAGAACTTGAAGCTCTAGATGACTTGATCTTCAACTGGCTCAACCTTGAATGACTTGAATGAGGTATTGAATGAATTAGGGTTTCCAGGGGGAGGTCTGGCTCCGCTTATATAGCCCTTGGGATGCACGACGACCGTTTGATCAAACCCGACTTCACATAGGGCTGAGATTGATCCTCGAATGCGGTGGAGGAACATTCCGTAGGGGGAGAGGGTTCCCCTCATGGGGGGGGGGCGGCATGACAGGTGGGGCCGGCCGGCCCTACCCGAAGCCTCTCGTGCTCCCCCCCGCTCGGGTGTTTTCTCGATCCTTCTAGAGTAGTTTGGCGTATTTCCTCGAAGTTTCGATAATTCCGTGATGTAGATTTGTAGTTATGCCCCTTTTACGGTGTTTTACGGATTAATCCCTAAAAACTGGTAAATCATCAAAACTTCGTAGAAATTGTTAGATAAACCCCAGCCTTTTAGATATTAATGTGTGTTTCATGTCTTTCGATATATAAAATGTTGGCGCTATCCACCATCAATAAAGTACTTCCGAACCAAAGCATACTATAGCAAACAGAGGCAGCATGAGAGCACATAGAGATCTACTCAAATAGAGATAAAAGCATGATCATGGCGAGGAGTTTTCTTTTTCTTCTTCTTTGGGTAAAGATGCAGTGACATGCATGTGTGCGAGGAATTAAACATGCTATAGATTTGATATGAGATGGGGTAGATGCATGGATTGTTCAAAGCAAACATGCAGTGGGATGCACAAAGATAACTACTCATCAAATTTAAAGTCCATGAGCAAGACTATCTCACCTTTCTTGATCATACTTATATGGCTCACAAAGGAGTTGTGAGTAATGAAGCATCTTCGTTTCTCGGATATGATGTGATTCTAGTTCTTGTGATGATGACTTTTTTCAATCTACACATGGTTAGAATAATATATATATGTTTATACATACCTGTGAGATGGCTGGGCTCCATTATTGATAGATCATGAATGTTCAGGCACCCTGGATTCTTTAATATATCCCTTGTCTTATTCTTGTAAAATATTGCCAGAAGGTTGAACAATTGATTTTCTGCTTATTTTACAACTAAACAAACACAGGGGTAATCCTACTAAAGCTAGTGGCAAACTAGGTTAGCAGATATCAAGATCAATATCAAAACCTTTACGCCAATTGTTTCCCCGATAACGGCGCCAAAAATGCTTCTTGACACTTCTAAAGTCGTTACTAGAAATAGAGATAAATCTCTATCCCCGGCAACGGCGCCAAAAATGCCTGTTGGTATTTCTTCTGCACAATTAAAATATGAAGGATTCCGCAAACGCACAGAATTACCATTGTAGCATTTTACCGGGAGTATTCCAGATATCGTTATTTATATTTTACCACTGAGAAACAATGGCTAAAGACATTGATAGTTCACCATCATGTATCTACTAACTAGTATACCAACTAGACCTAAGCAGGGGTAAGTGGTAAATGATAAGAGTTATGCATAATGTCACACACAAAGGAGAATCCTATAATATATGTATAGTAAACTAACTTGAGAGGCCAACGGGAGAGTTTAAGGTTCCTATGTACTTCTCTATTACTCGGGTTTTATTCTAGTTGACACTAGAACGTAACTAATGCATGGGTAAGTATAGCACACACAATAGCACTTTGGAGCAGTAGTACCTTTCCAACTCTCGAATAGATGAGAAATAAGTAGTTGGACAAGGCTGCCAAAAGCTCTATAAAACACCAACTCCGACGTTGTGGAATACGAAGGCCACATAGGGCTGTCACCCCTATGGGCTACCACAACTAACCGTAAGAATTGGGCGTAACCTCAGATAACCTATAGTCTAGACACCATGTCTACACTATCGATTACTACTCTAGCCACATATAATAACTAGAGCACCTAATACAGACGGAGATCCTATGCTAAGATGCAATAACTACACTAACCATACAAATAAGGCATAGAAGTAAATAGAGAAGATAATTATACTAAAGCATAAGTCTTGCAAAGATAAGATACAGAGATATACCAAACCTCCAAGGCTCCACGATAAGATCCGGAACGAAGTCTCTCAACCCTAGCTCTCAAGTTGCTAAACTATTATATTGAAGAGTCTACCCCTAATCTCCCTGGTGTGTTGATCTCCATAAGAGTATGATCCTCAAAGGGACGCCTCTCGAATGGATCCCAATGAATAATGAATTAGGATTTCAGGGGATGTCTCCCCCGGGGTCTAGGGCTGCTTTTATAGACCCGAGCGATTAACGTAAGCCCTTGGATCAAACCGACATCGGCGGACGACTGAGCTTCTTCCTCAAAGGCGGTGGAACCCGTGGGCTGAAACTGGGCCAAAATGGCCAAAATCACAGAACGGTCGGTCTAGGGGTGGGACTGGCCGGTCTCCCCCTATGACAGGTGGGCCCCACCTTCCGCGGGGTGGTTTCTGTTGTCTTCTAGATCCTTCCTGTGCAGGTGCCGCCTGTAGGTGCAATATCTTTTCATCCAGAACTCCAAATATGGAAAATGATATGTCTGTTTCGATCGTCTCGACGAGCCCGTTGCAATGGTGCATTCTAATCCATCATTTGAGATACTTTTATACTATCATATAGGTCAACTTTGGTAGCTTTTCTAGTATGTACCTGCAGAAACATAGATTCACCAAAACTTATGGAACTCGTTAGATCAAAACCCTATACCTATGCTTTGTGATTCATTTCATGTCACGTTTGATGATAATTGATAGTTTATAAATGACATTAATGATCGTCAACACTCATCAAGCTTATGGCAGCAGGGTTCATCAGAGAAATATTAAACCGAGACTAGTTAGCCAATCCAGTACTAGTGCCCAAAAAGAATACAGACGAGTTAAGAATGTGCATTGACTTTACAGATCTCAATAAGCATTGTACAAAGGACCCATACAATCCACCAAGGATCGATCAAATCATTGACTCAACAGTAGGATCAACATTACTCTCATTCCTGGATATCATCAGATTTCATTACGGGAAGAAGACCAAAGCAAAACTTCGTTTATAACACCTTATTGGGCATATTGTTACAAATCAATGCCTTTTGTATAAAAGAATACAGGAGCAACTTATCAAAGAGCCATACAGACTTGTCTAGGAGATCAAATTGGAGTTAACGCTGAAGCCTATATCAACGATGTGGTGATAAAAATGAAGACACCGGATACACTAATAACAGATTTAGAAGAGACCTTCAGAAATTTAAAAGCCTAGAAGTGGAAGCTCAATCCAAGCAAATATGTTTTTGGAGTGCCATCAGGACAATTATTGGGATTTTCGGTCAGCAATAGAGGGATTGAAGCAAGTACAAAACAAGTCAAAGCAATATTGAAAATGGTGCCTCCAGAAAACATCAAAGATGTGCAAAAGCTGACTAGATGTATGGCAGCCTTGAATAGGTTCATATCAAGACTCAGACAAAAAGGAATGCCATTTTTTAAATTCTTAAAGAAGACTGGTGTTGGCGGTAATTACCGACATACTTTAACCGCCAACTATTATCCAAAAAGGGAAATTATCATAGATATATTCACATATACCTTTACTATTGACCTATTTCTACTTGTAATGGAGAATTCATGATTTATAGGAAACATACAAGAAATAGAGAAAAAGGTCACGAGAATGCGCCTTCCGGCAAGGCGTATTTCACACAATAAAGCAAAGTCCAAAGCCAAGAAGCTCAAATGGGCCAACAACCCACGAGAGAGGAGCCCAGGGGCACCAAGGAGCAAGTGGGCCAAGGCTAGGCCTGAGGGGACCCACCCCTGGTGCGGGCGCACCCCCAAGGTGGCCGGCCCAGCCCAATCTTCTCTGGTGGTTTCCTGAGGCGGTGTAGAGGTTGGTTCAGCCAGGCATTCAATGCCCCTACCCCTGAAAACCGACCTAGAGCTAGTATATAAAAGAAGGAGGAGACCCCCTCATTTCACACACAACACACTACACCTCTCACTTGTACTCTCAAGTGTACCTCTCCACTTTTCTCTTTATCCTTAGTAGTAGTAGAGGAGCAAGGCTCAACTTGTAAGAGGAGGAGACATCTTGGCTACTTTTGGTATGAATACTATTCTTTCCATTATGCTCTTCTTCTCTTTTTATCAATATAGCAATGTTCTAAAATTAGAGTATAGTTCTTACACTATGATCTTATTGTGTAGACTAGGTAGTAGTTTGTATGATAGGATTATAGAACATAGAACTTCTAGTTCATATGCCTTGTTTATGATATGCTTGCTAGTTCATAGTGTTCATATCATGTTCTTAGCATATAGAGCTCTGTTCTTAACCGTTCATACACTTAAATGATTAAGAATAGAGTTGTGGGAGGGATGGTGGTTCATCGCACAACATCCAAGTTCTTTACTTGTTCATCCGTAGGGTGAGAGACCCGGAGGGGACTTGGGTAGCTATTTTATATGCGAGCATGGTGCTCGGGTATAGGGTAGCCGGTGATTGCACTTCATAGTCCACGGATAAGGGGGTAGGCGGTAGGTGGTGACAGCCCTGTCCGTCCCTCGTAATCCCCCATGTTCGGCTATGGTGTAGGAGTCTAAATTACCACCCATCTCATTTGGCGGACATCAAATGCCGGGTGGTCTTTCGATCCATCACAACCACAGCTCTATCTCTAACTCATGTATTTGTATGACTAACCACTATCTAGACATTAGCTATATTAGGACCATTGCTCCCGTAGGATATTCTTTTATTCTTTATTTTTTTATTCTTTATGCTTCATTCATCTTTTCCCATTTGAGAGACATCTATCTGTGTGTGTGTCCACTATCATGAAAACCGTATTATTTACCCCTGTTATGAACATTGGTCTACCTTTCATACAACGTATAGTATTCATAATTATGGTTTCATACTAAAATCTACACTAGCCTTCCTTTGGGAAAATATAAATACGACACCTAGGATTTCTCTGGATTGAAATGCAACAACGGTAATTCCGTGCGCTTGCGGAGTAACATCCAAAACTGCAAAGGTTTACCGGATCACCATTACCTCTTTCCTGTAGTTGGAAATATAGTTTTAGTACTAATGTTAAGGAATGCTGAAAGTGCGCCGTATAGCATCTCCAAGACACTAGCTACTAATGCTATAATCCTAACGTTATTAGGGATATAACTCTCTTGACAGCGGTAAAAATAGTATTGGTATGCCACGGTGCCCGTGCCAGGCTATTCTGCAACTATCATCAGAGGTATATCACTAGTAGCAGTAAAGGGAATAACTGGTGAGGTGTGCCTCAGTGCTATGGCTGATCTAGTGATGTGGTACCTGAGATACACCACCCCAAGCATTTCTTACTTATTACCGGGGATAGACTTACCTCTATTCTAAGTAATGATGTTAAGGAATGTCAACCGTATTTCTGGCATTATCACCAGGGGTCCAAACCTGGTGATGTGCTAAGAAATACCAACAAGCATTTCTGGCGCCGTTGCCAGGGAAGGCTAGGAAAGATTTTATATGAAAACATAAACTTGGATAATATACTTGTGTAAAAGTAGCCTTTGTTTATACAGAATAACCTTTTCTTGTTTTCTCCTGTTGTGGATGAAAACAGATAGTGTATGACTGGGTTCGATCTGCCGGAAAACTTCACCAGCAATCCAGAGGCTATCTTGAAAAAAACTCGGTCCCGTACCGTTTCTTCTTCAAGTACTCCACCGACAACCAAACCAGTCACTTTCGCACCCGAGATCACCGCTATGGCCGGAAAGTCACTCCGCGAGTACTCTGTCCCCAATGTTGCCAACGTGCCCACTAGGCCCGCTGTCAACCTTGGTGATATGAACTTTGAACTTCGCACCGGTCTCATCACTATGGTGCAGGCAAGCACATTCTGTGGCTTGCCGAGTGAGGACGCCAACGCTCATCTCCAACAGTTCCTGGAGCTGTGCGACACCATCGTCATAAAAGACGTCACACCGGAGGCCATCCGCCTCCGCCTGTTTCCCTTCTCCCTCACAGGAAAGGCGAAACAGTGGTTCTACAAGGACCGGGAAGTTGTTGACACCTGGGCCAAGTGCTCAACGGCGTTCCTTGTGAAGTTCTTCCCTCTAGGTAAAACAACTACCCTAAGGGGCAAGATCACGTCGTTCCAGCAGAGCAGCTTACAGAACATCCCCGAAGCATAGGACAGGCTGCAAGACTATATTCAAGCCTGCCCACAACATGGGATGGAAGATTGGATGATCCTGCAAACCTTCTATGAGGGGTTAATCCCCATGTCGAAGGGCCATCTGGACGCTGCAGCTGAAGGAGCATTCCTCTCCCTCACCATCACTGGGGCGAAGGCCCTGATCGAGAAAATCCTGTCCAATCAAGGATGGAGGAGGAAAGGTCCCAGTCATAAAAACAAAAAGGCATGCATACTTTGTTAAGAAGGCGGATATGCTTGTCACAAAAATAGACCTACTGCTCAAGAGATTGGACGAAAGAGCCCACGAAAAAGATGCCATGAAGAAGGGCTACGTCCAAGCTATAGACTCACACATGACGTGTGAGGTCTGTGGCAACGTTGGCCATTCGGGAAATGACTACCTCGAAACCCGTGAAGAAGCTGCCTACATCAACAACAGCAGCAACGGGTATCGCCAACAAAATAACGGCGGATGGAAAAATCAACCCCGCCAACAAGGAGGTAATTCAAACTTCAATTCAAATTATAATTCGAATCAACCTTCCTTGAAAGACTTGGTATTAGGCCAAGTAAAAATAAATAAAAATTTAAACAAAAAGTTGTCATATAATGATAAAATGTTTGAAAATCTAAACACAAAAATAGAAAACCTTTTCTCTGCTGTTAAAAATCAACTGAGCTTTAATAAGATGCTAGAAACTCAATTAGCTCAGATAACTGCTGCCTTACCTTCTAATAATGAGGAGGGATCGGGACAACCCGAAATACCCCTCAAATCTGTCAAAATGGTCACCATAAGGCCCGGTAAGCCTTCCGTCCATGACGGGTATCTTCTGGACCCTCCATTTATCACCAAGAAAGAAGACCCGGGCCAGCCAACCATAGAGTGCTTAATTGGCCCAATGGTTTTTCGACATGCATATTATGACCTTGGGGCCAGTGTGAACATCATGTCAAAGGTGACATATGACAATCTGATCGGTGGACCCTTACAACCCATAGACTTCAAACTGCAAATGGCAGACCAGTCAGTACGGGCTGCAGAAGGAATGGTCGAGGACATCCTGGTGCGCATCCAGGACGATTATGTACCCACTGACTTTGTTGTCCTGGACATGGGGGAAGATAATGGCGTACCACTCCTCCTAGGGAGACCATTCCTCAACACCACCAACGCCATTATCTATGTGGGGTCAGGACAAATTCACTTTCAGTTCTCTGGATGGAGAGTGAAATGCCCATTTAACGGATACACTTCGAAACCCATGGTGTCAAAAAGAGTTTCCAAACCCCCATCAAACCCATCAACCAGCAAAAAGCAACCAAAGAAGGGTAATCAACAGCGGAAGAAGACACGCAAGTCAAAGCTCACAACAAGAGGCCAGTTTGAACACTGACCCAGTGTAACACCCCATGTGTTAATCATGAGTTAGGTAGCGAGTTTGGATCTAAGCAAGCCATGTCAAATGATAAAAAGCTTTATATCATAATCTTTCAAATTATTGATGAAGAATTGAAGTAAAATTCTTCCAAAAGAGGACCCGACTTAAACATTTTGGGAGACAAAAGATAAAGCTTAGGTGCTTTATGTTAAATATGTCCCTCTCATGTGCTTCACCTCAATATCAAGTTATATTGATCATTGGAAAAGTTTCACAAAGTTTGGAATTCGATAGTCACATGAAATGCGAAGTTACATCCTTGCTTGAATTGTTTTATTAAGTGAATGAGAGCATGGGATGTCAACCAAGTCTTGCAACCTTGCTCAAACAACTCTATCTAAACCTAAAAACAAAAGTCATGAAGGGTTCATGTTGAGCAAATGTCAGGAAAATGCCTAAATCGGCCAAAAACCTTAGTTTAAAGCCTTATCATGATGCCAACTTGCTCAAAATGGAACCTACTTTTTTGTTCATATTCTGGGATTGGACCCTTAATAAGAGTTGAAGTTTAAGTTGTGTACAACAAAATTACTTTTAGGGTCAAGTCATGATTCAGCTCCTAAGTGGGTCAAATAGAGGCCTTAAAAGTGAATCAGCTGCAGATTTAGGGACTAAGAAAAATTCTAAGTCTGGAATTTGTGGCCATCTCGGTTGACGTCTCGCGTTCTCATGATTTTGTTAAGCAACTTGAGTCGGTCCAAAAATAAAAGTTGGACTATATGTTTTGGAGAAGATCATGTGAAAAATTGGAATTTATTTGACCAAGTTTCGACCATCAAATTGGATGTTTGCTCCTGGCTGTCAACTCGCTGACACTTTCAACTTGGGTACTGATTTATCCACTAATCCGGCACTCTAATGGCCCTGAGCCCTTAATAAAAGTTGGAGATGGACCAGAGGTGTTTAAGGGCCACGTCCTGGTTCTGTTCACAAGAGTCCCAAAACTGACCCACAATATTGTCTGCACGTCACCCCGAAGTCGCTCGACGAAATGCCTCGCGGCCGGCGCGTGGCGCCCGCGTGCCCTCCATGCGTGAGCTCCGCGCGTCCACCTCCTCTGGTCGCCTCGCTCGATGTGGAAGACTCCAGAGCATGTCCTTTTCCATTCCCTCGCTCCCTGGCTCCTTCTCCCTCGCTCTCCACCCCGTGCACGGCCGCGGCAGCCATGGCCGCCATGGGAGCCACCGCCGAGCTTCCTGCTACTGCTGCTCTCGCTTCTCCACGTCCCCTCCACCCAAATCGAGAGCTCCCACACCTTCTCCAGTTCGTGCCGCACTCCTTATCCGTTTTCTCCGCTCGATTCCGCTGCCGGAGCACCATGCCACCATTGCCGGCACCTCTGTGCCGCCAGCACGTGCGGCTGAGGCGCCATGGGCCACCGCGGGGCGAGCTGTGACCAGCCTCGGGTGCGCGCTAGCCCAGGAGGCCGCGCCGCCTTTTTCTCCGCCGTCACTGGCCGCCGGTTGGCCGGAACCAGCCAACTCCGACGATCTCCTCTGTTTTCTGCGATATGAAGAAGAAGAAGGAGCTGCGGCCAAATAGAAGCTTTTCCAGGGGTTATCTGCGCAAACCGTGACTCAGATAAATAGTATCGCACAGTATAGTTTCGTCTTTTTCCTTCCTTTTTCTTTTATGCTAATTTCAGCGGAAACTTTGATAATTCATATAAAATCGTAGAAAAATCCAAAAATAGCAAATGAGGATTTTTTGGAATCCTTGTGAATAGATCTATGCAGTGATATCATAATATTACATGTTTTAGTTTAAATTTTTTACGGCATAATTATATCTTTGCTAATTAGGGTTTAAGTTTAGGAAAATCTTGAGTGCTGCTATTGTACTTAGATTGATGTGAAAATTTTACGCTAGGCTCTTCATGTGATTGTCATGTTATGGTAAAAATCCTAGAATTATTTGAGCATCTATGACTCAGTTATTTAGATATCTTGCTTAAAGCCTAGCGAGTAATTTTAATTAATTTATAATTAAAATAAAAATGAAAAGATAGAAATTGTTATTCCTTTGCCCTGGTATGATGTTGTAATAACCCAAGGACACTTAACATGGTCATATGTTGTAGAAAATGTTGAGTTTTGCATTTAATTTGCTTTCACATGTATGTCGGTAATTAACATTTGTCTTTTTCATAGTAATTAATTTACAATACTTGGGCATATGATACTTTTACAATAGTTATGATTTAATATTATCTTTCACCTATAAAAATATCAAATCCAAACTAGATGTTTGAAATATCACCTAAAAATAATATATATAGCCTTTATATAGAGGATAATAAAATGTTTAAGTAGTTAATGAACATATAAATGGTTCTTGTGATGCTTTGCTGTGTTTTGGTCTGAGATAAGTATTATATTATCATGCCATGATTTGGAGCTATATAATTAATTGTACATGAATGTTCTTAGTAATATCTTGGGTGAAACATTATTTTGCTAGAATCCTGAAAATGGTTGCATGTGTAGTTTCTATTGTGATAATCACTTCATATTAATAATCATATTTTCTAAGCTAGTATTGAATATCAAAGATGTAGATAACTTTGTTATCTAGCTTGTCCTAAAATTTTATGTTTTTAGGCTGCATAGTTTAGAAGATATAGATTTTACAAAACCCTTATCAGAATCTGTCCAAGTCTGGACAGAGGTGTCTGCTTGAAATTGTTTGACCTTCTTAGCTGTAGAATTATCTCAAGACAATAATAAGAAAGATGTAGACAATTTTATAAGCTTTCCAAAAAGTCTAGTATCACCTTTATTGGATATTTAGAACTCTAGTTATGGTCAAAACAATTTGCTACTATTCTGCAGTCTAGAATTTGCCTTGCTTAAGTTGATTGCTTTAACTTGATGGTTAGTATGGCTAGCTTGAATAAAAGTGCCTTGATATTACTTTGCTATCATAACTTGGTAGGTTACTTGATGTTTGGTTAACTTTTATTTATGTAAGTGCTTGTGTCCAATCTATCGTGATCCTGTCTTGCTCATTTTCTTGTAATGCATGGTGTATTGCTCTTCTATGCATTCATGTCTTGCATTGTTGCATATCATCTAGGCACGTTACATGCATGACGTGAGAGTAAGGAACATGGTGATGGAACCAACCAGAAGATGGGGTAACGATGATTAAGTCTAGAAGATAAAGATGATGGTTGATCATATCCTGAAGATGAAATAGACTGACTGACATGTGCTTCAAACCCAGGCAAGCCCCGGAGCATTCTATTAACCTATTCTATTTTAAAATGCAAATATTCACTTTCGTTACTTTATTATACGCATTACGTTTATAGGAATTGCGTGACACCGTTGGTGCATGACTACCTTGTCCACTTGAAATATAACCGCTTTACTACACTAGTATGAGCAGTTACATTTTATGCTTAGCCATGCTTAGATGATTAGAAGACGGATGATTCCTGTCATCCGCAACCCTAGGTTGGTACTTGTGATGTCCTTAATCATGTGGTGATTAATAATTGGAGACCGGACGGAATTGGTGTTGGTGAGACTACAGGACATGGAGGTCTTGTATGTTTATATTTTTCGTCTGTGTCGATTAAGGACTGAGCCGTATTCTGGATCTAGGTTTGAGATTAAACGTACCTTCACATAACCGCCGAATAACTCGTTTCGACGGTGAAGCTGGTTAGCTTATTTGAGGTAGTTCTTGAACCGCTTATGCATTGCTGGGACGATCGGACGGTGGGAGGGTACTGGTCCAAAACCCTGCATGACTACGGGCTCTGGGCTGAACGGGCATGACTTGTGAGGACGCACCATGATGAGTTGTGCATATAGCGTGATCAAGCCTATCTTTTCGAATAGAGCGGCAAGGACTCGGCGAGCCTTGCAAGCTCACAAGGGTGTGTGATACGGGCTTTACCCAACCGGTATAATCGATTCGAATCGCCGCCTCTCTGGATAGTGAGAAACTCATGCCTAACCGCAGAGATGTAGTAAAGGAAAGAAAATTATTGATGATGATAAAAGAATTATAAATGGTACCCCTTCTCTAGTTAAATGCTTATTATAATTCCAAGTGTATGAATTAGAAAGGTGCAAATGTAGTTCTAAATAGTTTCATATAAATTTTGCCATCAACACTTGAAAGTAAGGAACATTATTAGTAAGCTTTTCATAAAATAATGCTAGCCATCAAACTCCACGTACATAGCCTATCATTATCCTTGGAGTCTTTATTTTTTTTTTCTCTGTTGGGTAAGTCTTGCGGAGTACAATTGAGTACTCGGGGGTTTTATCCCACCCTCGCTGCGGAGTGGAATGTTTTGTTTGTTTGAAGGTGGTTACTAAATGCCGGTGGGCACGGCTACTCAAGTAAATTACTTCTTATCTGTACTTCGTTGGAGGATGTCAATTAAGCTAGCAATATAAATCAAATTCATGATTTGGTAATGATTTCAAACTTGGTTCTATTGTAATTGATTGAAACTAAACTTTTATTCATTATTCATGATCGTATTGTAATACCTTTTCTGCTGCAAACTCGAGTATGTGATATGTATTTGCTTAATCGAGTACGATCCTGGTTGTAAAGTTGATTTACCGAGGTCATTCATGACACTCGGCGCACTACCCGGGTTATATACGTGATAGTATGTGCATGCCACCGTGATCAACGAGGGGCGTTCATACTTGATCGTGTATAAATTGGTCGGTTCATCACACCCACAAGAGCAAAGCAAGATGATTAAGATCAAGCAATGGGGCCAAATCCTCAGAGCATCAAGAAAGTAGAGATCAACCCTCTCTACCGTGGGTGGCCTCCCAAAGAGAACAAAGAACAAGGGGAAGCAAGAACAGAAAAATGTCAAGCCAACCCCAATCAAAAATAAAACTAAACCCACACCACCACCAAAGATAGATCAAAAGGTGTGGAAATTCAAGGAAGCTCCAAAGCCACCCGCCACACCAAAGACCAAAAACCCGCCACAAGACCACCAAGGAAAACCAAGATGGTGTGGCGACCAAAGGTACCAAAGATTCGTGCCTTCTTCTCCGAGCACAAATATTCCATCCACTTCCCGGGGAACCAAAGACAAGGAGAAGAGTCCCGCTCCTCGACTCAAAATGAAGAGCCCTCTACCAAAAGGTAAATTGGTAAGTTATCCTCACTAACATATAGGTTTCAAGCCAGGCTTGGGGGAGGACTCCCGAATAAAGGTAATATTTCCCTCACTTCTAAATAATAATAATAATAATAATAATAATAATAATAATAATAATAATAATAATAATAATAATAATAATAATAATAATAATAATAATAATAAATAATATATATATAATAATAAAAATATAAAATGAATTCTACTCCAAATATGTGAATTATGCTATGCATAGTTTTCCCTTGTTGAAATGATAAATAGTTGCTCTGTTTTATGATTCATCTATGCCTAGCCTATGACTTAGTTCTCTCTCAAGATTTAAGTTTATTGGTTTTGAAATATTCATTCTAGAAACTTGAAAACTTACTGGGATGCATAGAGCTTGATCTAGTCTAGGGGTGGTATGAAGCTTGATTTGGTATGACTAAGAATTTGTTGCAATCTTACTCTAAGAAAAGCTTGAATACCGGAGTCTTAAAAATTAAATAAAAACCGAGTCCTTTGATATGATCTAAAGTAGATTGCTTTGTTATGCACCCATGATCGAATTCACATACACAATAAAAATCAATTTTTGCTCTCTATGTATTGATTCTCTCTTAGAAGTCAAAAAGAGAGTATGCGCTATAAAAATAAAAAGATGCCATGCCAAAGAAGCATGAGCCAATAAAAGATGCCATACCAAAAAGGTATGTGCCAAAAAAAGGGAGAGAGAGAATAAAACAAGGGGTGCAAAGACACCCGCCCGAGTAAAAAAATGGGTACAAAAAGTACCCGCCAGAGAGATAGCCCCCACTTCTCAAAAAGATAGAAAAGAGATAGTCATGCATAGGAGTTCAAAAAAAAACTTTCTTTCCGATCAAAGTGTATAGCTCAAGAATTTGCTAGGATCTAATCATTTGATTTTGCTCTTCATACAAAGATACAAAACTCCGGGAAGAAGGCAATTCAAAAGAGTAGAATGTATACAAAATCCATGTCTGCCTCTCTTGCTAAAATACCAAACCCAAAGACAAAGTGATAGCTATAAGCCCCACAAGTGACAAGTAAAAAGGATGAGTATAAAAACCAATTCATTTAGATCGAGGAAAGCTTTGTTATAATCCTGGCACTTGTGAAACATAATCGGTATTGTAGCAACTACTGATCAACAACCAAGTTCTTAGCTTTGCTCGAGGACGAGCAAAGGGTAAGCTTGGGGGATTTTGTTGGAGGTAATTACCGACATACTTTAACCGCCAACTATTATCCAAAAAGGAAAATTATCATAGATATATTCACATATACCTTTACTATTGACCTATTTCTACTTGTATTGGAGAATTCATGATTTACAGGAAACATACAAGAAATAGAGAAAAAGGTCACGAGAATGCGCCTTCCGGCAAGGCGTATTTCACACAATAAAGCAAAGTCCAAAGCCAAGAAGCTCAAATGGGCCAACAACCCACGGGAGAGGAGCCTAGGGGCACCAAGGAGCAAGTGGGCCAAGGCTAGGCCTAAGGGGACCCACCCCTGGTGCGGGCGCACCCCCAAGGTGGCCGGCCCAGCCCAATCTTCTCTGGTGGTTTCCTAAGGCGGTGTAGAGGTTGGTTCAGCCAGGCATTCAATGCCCCTACCCCTGAAAACCGACCTAGAGCTAGTATATAAAAGAAGGAGGAGACCCCCTCATTTCACACACAACACACTACACCTCTCACTTGTACTCTCAAGTGTACCTCTCCACTTTTCTCTTTATCCTTAGTAGTAGTAGAGGAGCAAGGCTCAACTTGTAAGAGGAGGAGATATCTTGGCTACTTTTGGTATGAATACTATTCTTTCCATTATGCTCTTCTTCTCTTTTTATCAATATAGCAATGTTCTAAAATTAGAGTATAGTTCTTACACTATGATCTTATTGTGTAGACTGGGTAGTAGTTTGTATGATAGGATTATAGAACATAGAACTTCTAGTTTATATGCCTTGTTCATGATATGCTTGCTAGTTCATAGTGTTCATATCATGTTCTTACCATATAGAGCTCTATTCTTAACTGTTCATACACTTAGATGATTAAGAATAGAGTTGTGGGAGGGATGGTGGTTCATCGCACAACATCCAAGTTCTTTACTTGTTCATCCGTAGGGTGAGAGACCCGGGGGGCTTGGGTAGCTATTTTATATGCGAGCATGGTGCTCGGGTATAGGGTAGCCGATGATTGCACTTCATAGTCCATGGATGAGGGGATAGGCGGCAGGTGGTGATAGCCCTGTCCGTCCCTCGTAATCCCCCCACGTTCGGCTATGATGTAGGAGTCTAAATTACCACCCATCTCGCTGGCAGACCAGCGGCCGGTGGTCTTCCGATCCATCGCAACCATACCTCTATCTCTGACTCATGTATTTGTATGACTAACCACTATCTAGACATTAGCTGTATTAGGACCATTGCTCCCGTAGGATATTCTTTATTCTTTATTCTTTTATTCTTTATGCTTCATTCATCTTTCCCCATTTGAGAGACATCTATCTGTGTGTGTGTCCACTATCATGAAAACCATATTATTTACCCCTGTTATGAACATTGGTCTACCTTTCATACAACGTATAGTATTCATGATTATGGTTTCATACTAAAATCTACACTAGCCTTCCTTTAGAAAAATATAAATACGACACCTAGAATTTCTCTGGGTTGAAATGCTACAACAGTAATTCTGTCCGCTTGTGGAGTAACATTCAAAACTGCAAAGGTTTACCGGATCACCGTTACCTCTTTCCTGTAGTTGGGAATATAGTTTTAGTACTAGTGTTAAGGAATGCTGAAAGTGCGCCCGTATAGCATCTCCAAGACACTAGTCGCTAATGCTATAATCCTAACGTTATTAGGGATATAACTCTCTTGACAAATGTAAGAATAGTCTTGGTATGCCAGTGCCCGTGCCGGGCTATTCTGCAACTATCATCGAGGTATATCACTACTAGCAAAGAAAAGAGAATAACCGTGAGGTGTGCCTCAATGCCATGGCTGATCTAGTGATATGGTAGCTGAGGTACACCACCCCAAGCATTTCTTACTTATTACCGAGGATAAACTTACCTCTATTCTCAGTAATGATGTTAAGGAATATCAACCGCATTTCTGGCATTGTCACCAGGGGTCCAAACCTGGTGATGCGCTAAGAAATGCCAACAACTAGAAAATTCGAATGGACAAAAGAAGCCGATGAAGCATTCCAGAAACTAAAAGAATATCTCATATCAGCTCCAGTAATGGTACCACCACAAAGAAAGGAAGACTTAATGCTTTACATCACAGCAACATGGAACGTCATTAGCACAGCAATCATAGTTCAAAGAAAAGAACCCAGGCACACCTACAAAGTTCAGATACCATTATATTACATTAGCGAGGTAATGACAGAATCAAAAGCAAGATGCCCCCAAATCCAAAAGGTGCTATATGCGGTGTTAATAACATCTTGGAAATTAAGACACTATTTTTAAGATCACAAGATCACAGTGATAATAGATTTTTCACTCGGGGACATTTTAAGAAATCGTGACTCCACAGGAGAATTTCAAGATGGGCAGTCGAATTGGGAACTTTCAAGATGGATTTCAAACCAAGAACAACAATAAAATCTCAAGCTTTAACAGACTTCATCGCGGAATGGACAGAAATCAACCAAAGAGGACCAGAAATTATCAATGACCACTTTGGAAAATGTATTTCGATGGGTCACTCAAGCTAGGAGGAGCTGGCGCAGAGTGCTCCTAATATCACCGAAAGGGAAACAACTCAAATATGTGCTATAAATACTCGGCAAGCCACAAACAATGAAGCGAGAATACGAAGCATTACTGCACGAATTAAAAGTGGCAAAAAGCTTAGGGATAAGGAGACTTTACGTATATGGAGATTCATCAGTGATAATCAACCAGATAAATAAAGAATGGGATTGTACCAAAGATAACATGGGAGCTTATTGCGTCGAAGTTAGAAAGATGGAGAAAAATTTTCAAGGATTAGAAGTACACCACGTATTAAGAGATTCAAATGTAGCAGCAAATGGACTAGCCAAATTAGGATTAGATAGAGCCAAAGTACATCCTAGAATCTTCGTGGAAGAATTGTCAACACCTTCAATAAAACAACTCGGCGATATGACCAGCGAGGCAATGGACATTGATAAGATAATTTAGATATCTCAACAGATCATGGTCATTCAAGCAGATTGGATGCAAGAGATCATAGAGTTCATCAAAGAAAAAACTGCCAGAAGATAAAACAGAAGCGGCAAAAATAGTAAGAAAAAGCAAAAATTACGCTACAGTGGGTGACAAGCTTTATAAAAGAGTAGCATCATCAGGAGTATTGCCCAAATGTGTCAGTCAAACAGAAGGAATCGAGATTCTTGATGAAATACATGAAGTATGTTGTGGCAATCATGCAGCATCAAGAACTCTGGTGGGAAAAGCATTCAGGTCAGGATTTTATTGGCCAACAGCACTCAAAGATGCAGAACATTTAGTCAAAACTTGCAAAAAATACCACATATTTGCGAAGTAATCATATGTTCCAAAGCATAATTTAATATGTATACCACCAAAGATGGCCTTTCTCATGTTAGGGACTGGATCAAGTAGGACCTCTGAAGAAAGCAAAAGGGGGATTTTAAAACATCTTCGTGGCAATTGACAAGTTCATCAAATGGATTGAATATAAGCCACTAGTCAAATACAGTGCAGACAAAGCAATAGAATTCATACAAAAAATCATGCACAGATTCGAATACCCAATCAAATAATTACAGATCTCGGCTCACCTTTCACAGCAAGAGAATTCCAAGAATGGGCAAAAGACTGTGCAATTAAAATTAATTTTGCATCAGTAGCCCATCCTCAAGCCAACGGTCAAGTTGAAAGAGTAAATGGATTGATTCTATAAGGATTAAAACCAAGACTATATGAAGATTTAAAGGATTACGGAGGAAAATGGATAGATGAATTACCCAAGGTAGTGTGGGGACTAAGAACCCAAATCAGCAGAGCAACAGGATACTCTCTTTTTTTCCCAACATATGGATCAGAAGCAGTATTACCAGCAGACTTAATTTGGATGGCTTTAAGAATAGAAAAGTATGAAGAAGGAGAGGCTAAAGAAATAAGAAGACTTGAGATTGATTCATTGGAAGAAGTCAAAAATACCGCAATTATCCAAAATGCTAGATATCTACAAGGATTAAAAAGACATTATGACAGAAGTACACAATCACGATCATTCAAGGAAGGGGACTTAGTCTTAAAGCTGATACAAAAAAAAGATGGAAGACACAAGCTACTAAGCTCATGGGAAGGTCTATATAAAGTCAAGATAGTAACAGGTCCCGGAACATATGAGCTCACTACAATGGACGACATACTAATGAAAAATACATGGCATATCAGCCAGCTAAAAAGATTCTACAGTTAAAAAGAGAGAAACAACTCAGAAGATATCAACAGAAGATTAGCTGTAATAAACAGCACTTTTTTACCACTTTGTATGGCCTATTTTAGAGGTTTATAGGTACAACTGAGCTAAGGCATACGAGAAAATCCAGACTTACTGCACCAAAGACAGTGTTCTATTTAAGAGGTTTATGGGTACAACCGAGCTAAGGCATGCGAGAAAACCCAGCTGTAATAAAAAAATACTTTTTTGCCACTTTGTATGGCCTATTTTATAGGTTTATGGGTATAACCGAGCTAAGGCATGCGAGAAAACTCAGGCTCACTGCACTAAAGATAGTGTTTTATTTGAGAGGTTTATGGGTACATCCGAAGCTAAAGCATGCGAGAAAATCCAGGCACACTACACTAAAGACAGCGTTCTATTTAAAGAGGTTTATGGGTACAACCGAGCTAAGGCACGCGAGAAAACCCAGCTATGATACACAGCAATTTTTTACTATGGGTTGTTGGTGTAACCCTGCTAAGGTATGCAAAAAAACCACCATCAATCACCGAAGACATTGGCAAAACAACTCTGCCACGGCGTACAAAAAAGAAGAAGACTTCAACTTTTTTTTACTACGGGTTGTTGGTGTAACCCTGCTAAGGCATGCAGAAAACCACCATCAGTCACTGAAGACATTAGCAAAACAACTCTGCCACAATATATAAAAAAAGACATCAACACTTTTTTCTACTACGGGTCATTGGTGTAACCCTGCTAAGGCATGCGTAAAAACCACCAAAGAATCCATCAAGACATTGGCAAAACAACTCTGCCACAAAATACAAAAGAAGAAGACATTAACACTTTTTTCTACTACAGGTTGTTGGTGTAACCCTGCTTAGGCATGCAGAAAAACCACCAGTAGTCACTGAAGTCATTGGCAAAACAACTCTGCCAGTACATAAGGAACCATGACATCAAAATTCAACATTACTTCAAGAGGTTGGAGAAGAAAGCGGCAGTTATTCATAAGAAGGCTACGGAAAATAACTCTGCCACATCATACAAGACTAAAATATCATCAGTTATCTACAGAAATCCAGACATTTATCCACAAAGGAAAAGAAGTAAAGAACCCTATAGCAATAGTCGAAAGATTGAAGAAGAAGACAGCAAGTAGAAAGAATTCTACCTCGATGAGCGTAAAATCACAAAAGAAAATAAAAATAATAATAAAGCCTTGCCTCGATGGACAAAAGATCATCAGAGAAGACAACTTCTGAAGTTCCATTAACTGAAGGAAAGTATTTACAAAAAAGGGAAAAGAAAGAACCCTACTACAAACTACTCTACAAAAGTACGGAGAACAATGTCTCCTGGATCTACTCTATTAGTAATCCGGTCTACAGCTGCCTCAAAACTTTCAATGAGGTCATCTACAGACTCCTGGTCAAAAGGGAGGGCGAAGTTGAGCATGCTTAGATCTTCATCCGTCTCAACCTGGGCGGTTGCAAGAGCAATCCTAGCCCCTTGACGGACGCCATGAAGCACCACT
This sequence comes from Chrysopogon serrulatus, assembly GCA_015844335.1. Classification (NCBI taxonomy): domain Eukaryota; kingdom Viridiplantae; phylum Streptophyta; class Magnoliopsida; order Poales; family Poaceae; genus Chrysopogon; species Chrysopogon serrulatus. The sequence goes on along the minus strand of JADLZL010003127.1, from coordinate 20,571 downwards.
TGATTAACCCAGCAGAGATATTCCCCATCCGGGCTACCACAGTAGGACCCTGGGCATTGACATGAAGAGCGGCAGCATTCCCAGCTGCCTGAAGCTCATTAAAATGAGTAGTCATTTCTGCACAAGACAAATCAAAGAGTCAGAAAGACAAAAAAGACAAGAGGAGAAAATAAGAAAGAACAACACTCACCAATGAGTTGTAAATCTACATCCGCAAGTCGCTGTTGAGCGACTCGCGCCCTCTTCTGAGCCGCTTCAAGGGCAGCTTGAAGCCGGCCAACATGCTGCTCGAGCAGGCCGGTACGGATAGTTTCATCCGTGTAACGGGCCCGAGCAGCGTCTGCCTCAGCACAGAGCTCATCAACGCCAAGGACCAAGTCATCAATCCCCTCGGCGTCCTCTTGTCCCTCAGCAGCTTCCTCTGGAAGCACCAAGGGCTCACCCTCTTGCCCCTCAGCAACTTCCTCCTCCAGAGGAGCAGCCTCAGGGAAGATCGGCGGAATTACCGAAGGAGGCAGATTGACAACGGGCAAGGGCTGATCCACCTCCTCACTAATCTACAAGTTCAGACAATTTAGCTTCTGCAGAAGCCACATCAGAAAGATATTCTTAAGAAGGATTACCATCAGCTAATCTATTTAAAGGAGCTAGAGGGGAAACAACCCGGAATTGACCCAAAAGATTACTCACACAAGTACGAAGAGTAGTCTTCAAAAAGCCATAAAACCGGGTAGGAATTTGAGGAGCAAAAGTTTTGAAATCTATTTGCTCATCACCCTCAGGACCTATAAAGAAAAAAATGTAACTAAAAGAAGCCCAAAGCGCTTGAAATTGGGTATTGGCCGCAGTAAGCTGGTCCTTCAGAGACTGAATAGTAGTGATTGCCTAAAAAATATCTCGGTCAGCATCCTTCCGCATCTGCCTGGCTACAATCTGATCAGCAACCGGTGGCGATAAGAATCAAGAAGACTCCTTACCTTTTAGGCCTCTTCTTCAGAAGATTTTACTACTGTCTTCAAATGACGAACCTCTTTAGAGAGGTTCTCATTATTTTGGATAGCAGCTATTTAACAGCAGAGAAATACAAGTCAGAAACAAAAAGCATAAGGAAAGAACGACATAAAAAGAAAAGAAATCAAGTAACTTACTGGACACATCTTGTTTTAGAGACTCAATCTGAGATTGAGCCTCAAGCAAAGCTTTCTCCTTCTTAGAAGCCAAACCTGCTACAAGCTGGCGATTTTGCCTTTCCTTCAACAGATCCTCTTTAACCTTCAATAACTCATTCTGAGCTGCCTCAAGCTTAGAGTTCAATCTAGCAGTAACAGCAATTTCTTTGTGGCCATACAGCAAGTCTTGATCCAAAAAAAGACTTCAGAAGAAACATATCAAGTTAGAAGAGAGGGAATCATGCTCCAAAAAATACAAGTTATAGGTGAAAAGAAGTCTTACACTCAAAAGACTACCAAATTGGGTAGACAATTCATCGTAGGAGGATTTCAACTTCAACAACTGACGTTCACGATTCAAATTCAGGTCATCAACGCCTAAAAGACCACAAACTGGCGAAGAAGGAGCCTCCTTTTCAACTTTACCCTGACTACTTGGCAAAGTAGCAGTCAGGGTAGAAGAAGCCAACGGTTGTGAAGAACTCCCGACAACCAAAGCCAAAGGTTCAGAAGTAATCTCCCCAGGTGCTGGTTTAGCTCTAGATATTTCATCAACATCTGGAGGGAAGTCAACAAAATACCCTATTAAATAAGATAGGGAAAATCGACAACTAAATATACAAAAAGAAAATTTAGAGACAAACAAAACTCACTGAATAAAGAGACATCAGCATGTTTAGGAGAAGCCTGACGAGCAGAAGAAGCCTCAACAACAGATGAAGCAGGCCTATGGCACAAAAAAGGATGTCAAAACAAGAGAGTTTATAAAAACAAGAAAGAAGAAACTTCAAGACAAAAGAAGCTTACTTTGCAGGTCGCTTAAAACTACCCAATCGCCTACCCTAGGAGGCAGTAGGGATTAAAATGGAAGAAAGATCAACCTTCCCCTTAGAAGAAGGGGGCAAGTCGAAACCAAGAGAAGAAGAAGAACCTCTAGGGGCCTCGGACCGCCTATTACAATAAAGAACAACTCAGAAAAAAGAAAAATCAGACTAAAGAACTCTGCAAGCAAGGGAGAATTTACCGACGAATGGCAAGAGAAATGGCATCATCTTCATCATCATCTTCGCCCACATGAAGGATGACATAAACACCACCTGAAAAGAGAAATATTAATTTAAAAAAGATAATCAAAACAGCAAGAGCAGAGTAATCAGTATCTCTCACCTATGATAATATTACCTGAAGGAAGCAGAGGAGAAGCAGAAGAGGGGCGCAATTTCTTTCCCGCAGGATCAGAAGCACCTAAATTTGACCTCTTTCACCTAGATTTCGTAATCATATTAGCAATTCTTGGATCTGGAGTATACTCAACATATGAAACCTGGCCAAAAGAGATCCCCGGAGAAAAGACTTCTGGCCCTAACCTCGGAGCAGAAGAAGAAGAAACCTCAACCCCAGAAGGATTGACAGTAGGATCAGCAGGCACAATAAGCTTGAAAGCCCGGCCATAACCCTGAAATCAAGAAAGACAAACAGAAAAATTAGTCAGAAGATACATAAAAGGAAAAAGAAGACAACATTTAAAAGTTATAGATTTTTATCTCTGGTGGAGGATTGGAAGCAGAATACTCAAGATCTGGTATCAACAGTAAGCAAGGCACATTTGCAAGCATCTTATTAAGATGCTCATATACCTCCAAGTCAGAAAGCTCAGTTACCTGAACGATCTGAGAGGCATCACTAGCACCTTCATATTTGAAGCCAAAATGCTCCCTCTGTATTAGAGGTTGCACACAGCGATGAACAAAACTTGCAATAATACCATGACCGGTAAGACCAGACTCCTTAAGGAATTCAATCCTCTCAAGAAGAGGTTTTATGGAGAAAACCTCAGCATCAGTAAGCTTCTGACTCCAACGGTCAGAGCGAGTGGGAGGCGTAGAATAATCAGAATCAAAGAAAGAAGAAGGCTTAGGGAGATAGAACAACTTATCGTTCCATTTAAGGGGATCGATAAGCGAGAATTGGAAAAATCAAGTTTCCTACCCTGGACATATTGCAAGATACAACAACCCAGAGGAGGGGCAGCAACATTATTTGTAAATTTCAACCGAAAAAAGTAGCGAAACAGAGGAAGACAAGGAGAAATACCAATAAACACCTCACAAAGATGAACAAAGGCGGCAAGAAAAAGAATCCCATTAGGGGTAAGATGATGAAGGGAGATCTCAAAGAAGGCCAGGAAATCAAGAAGAAAGGCAGAAGGAGGAAAAGTCAAGCTGAACAAAACAAAATGCTAAAACATCACCATTTGGCTCGGAGAAGGAGCAGGAATAAGATGCTCGCTCGGAACCACATACTCAGAAAAAGTTTGATGGTGAAGAAGACCTCGAGAGACAAGTAACTCCATCTCCGCCTCCATAGTCGTGCAAGCCGACCACTCCTTCTACAAAGCACGCATTCTCAGGAAATCAGGATTTTCAATCCTATCAAGAGAAAATTCCTCATCTACCTCAGTAGGCTTGCTGCCAGCAGCACCCCTAGATGACCTCTTCCCCATCTCAAAGGAATAGATCGGTAAGAGCAACAGCCAAGACACAGGCAAAAAACACTACAACGGCGGCGACAGGAAGAGAGAGCTCAAGAGCTAGGGTTTCGGAAACCTAGAAATTTGTCGCAAATAGCCAGAGCAGGAGAAGAGAGCAAAGGATGAAGAAAGGACTATATAAAGCTCAGAATATGCCCATTAAGCCCACTAAGCAATGGTTAACAGGAACAATTTCTGTTTTCGATCTATCAGGCCGCAAGGAATAGAGGCCCACCACAGTAAAAGGACACACATATATCCAGACAACAACCCAACAAATTACGAAACAACTCAGAGGACTACAAAACAACCTAGAAAGATTGCAAAACAACCTAAAATGGCATGAACAACCCTTGACAGGAATTCACCATACGGTTACACAAAGCCAGAAATAAGCGGAGAAAAGTACAAGCAATATTGCAAGAATAAACAGAGACATAATTCTAACAAAACAGGAATATTAGATTTTCTCCTCAATTAGCATTACAAGGATACAATCATACAAAATGGTCTGCTATAAAGCAAGTATCCTCAATTCACACTAGATTTTACAAAAATGACAGAACCAAGGCTTACACTCAGACATCAGTCTAAGCATGCAATAGATATTAGACAAAGAACCCTGTGGAATTCAAGGTTAGGCAAGAACTCCCACCAAGATTCAATGGCACCAACTGCAGGAGTAGGCATCCTAGATCAACATATTCACTGAAGAGCAAAAATGCCTCAAGAAATGCCTCACTTGTCAGGAACTTGCACTGAATGTCCGAACCCTTGAGGTAGACAACCCAACAAGTGTCCTCAACGCATGCTAGCCTAAATTCCACCACGCAAGAAGGGCGAGAAGGAAGATAGAACAATGGCTTAGTTCAGGTAATCCACCAAAGAAGAGCCAACAACATGCGATGGTCCAAACCTAAGACATTGTCGGTAGCAAGAAGGAAATGCACTGGAAGACTAGGCAGCGCGACGCATCCACGTCACAACCTCTCTAATATTTGTCACCACTGTGTCCCACGATGGACAACACGCCAAGATTAGCCTGCTACTAATCTTGTTCATAACAGCTCTAACATTTACTAAAGAGGATTATAGAAGAACAGAAGAGACATCCGGGGGCTCATCAACTTCACACACTACAACAGACATATCCTCCAGTATATTTTTCAGAGTATTAATGGGACTAAAGAGGACTAGAACAAGAACAAAGGGATGGATACTTGAGGCACCAAGGGCCGGTATTTATAGGAAAAACTTGGTGTACATGAACCAGGCTCACGGAAGACAAGAAATCTTAAAAGGACAAAGTCACATGCAAGGTGGATAGGAGAAAAGTTAAAACCTTTCCACTCACGGGGAAACAGTACATGCACGCCATAAAAGAGGCGAAACACCCAGAAACAAAGAGAGAAATAACTCCACCAGTTCAAGGACAGGAGCTACATCTACAGAGAAAAGACAACCACCAAAGGAGAGTAAGAGACCAAAATAACCTTAACCGAGTTCTTCTCCAAAGAAAAAGAACCCGGAAAGGCTTAGGGGCTATAGGGTACTCTCAAGACTATAATATTTTTGAAAAATAACCCTCAAGTTTCTCTTTTCAAGAGAAATAAGAGGCTCGAGGGCTACACTCATTGAGTGCACTCAAAAGTGCACCTGCGCAGGAAATCTCCAAGAGCAAAAGACCCTCAGGCTTCTTTTTACAAAAAAACAAGAGGCTTGGGGGGCTACACTCAATGAGTGCACTTAAAAAGTGCACTCTGAAGATTCGAAAGAAGACAGAAGATAGATTATCTCAAGATTTTACTCCAAGGAAGAACCTGGAGCTCAATCCTAAAATGCTCGGGGGCTTGTCGATAGGGGAACCTAGGGGTTCCTCACCGAAGACAACACGGAATAACTCCATGTATATTAGGAAAATAATACAGGATAGAGTCTAGGACTCTATCCTGCTGTCCGACTAGAACACAAAGAACTCTGAGCAGCACCTGGACTATAAAAGGGCTGCTGAGGGTACCCCTTGTAAAACAGAACCAATACTCAACAATCAACAAGACCTCAACTGGATTAGGCTTATTACTCGAGATACTCGAGGGCCTGAACCAGTATAAAGTCGCTCTCATCATGCGTATCAACCACCAAGTTCCATTAAATTAGATTCGACGAAACTCGAACAAACAACTTTCTCGGGTAACCTCGAGACGGGCTATCGGTGATAAAACATCGACAAGGCCATCTTTGGTTATGCTGAATTGATGTGATACCGTGGGAATCTGAAGGGGGTGACAATAATACCAAATTGAATGCTTGTGCATGAACTCACGATGCATAGGAGGAAGATACACAGGAGAGAATTATATGGCGCTTGCATTGTATGCTAATTAAAATTTATGCTATGACTGATAGTAGTCTTTTCATGACTATGTGGCTCATCGTGTGTTGACGGTGGATAACGTCAACTTTTATTAGAACTTTAGACTTGAAAGGATATACGAATACACACTAGTCTAGGGTTTTAACTGATAATTTCTATGAGTTTTGCATATTCAGTATTTTTCTAAGGATTATTCTAGAAAAGCATAAAAGAGGGATTAGAGTGCATAATTACCATAAAACTTAACCACGATGAAAAAGAGCGTCATCGGGCTCAGGAAGTATCTAGAAGACACGTGAAGCAAAGGAACCCCGAGGGGCCCACATATGGGGCCAGCTGGCCCCATGGCCACGCCGGGCGGCGCCCTAGGGTTAGGGTTGGCCGCCGTCTTCTGGGGTCTTCTTCCACCACCTATGAGGATGCATCTTGGCCCTTAGTTAAGTCGGTTTGATCCTGCGGTGCACGTTCATCCCACCGGACTATAAATAAAGAGGCAGACCCCCATGGAGAGAGACCATCATTATTCATCAAGGCCTCAAGCCTTCAAGCATCAAGAAGCCCTCTAGTTCATTAAGAGCCTTCTAGTTCATAGTTCTAGTTTAGTTAGAATAGAAGTAGAGGAGATCTAGTTCTTTATCGGGATCTGGAGCCCCCGGTGTCTGTCTGGAGCGCAGGAGTTCGGTATAGTTCTAGTTCTTTCTTTCTTATTGTATTCCTCATTATGATTAGAGAGACTTTATTCTTAATAGTTTATATGTTCTTAATTGCAATTGCAATAGTCATTGTCTACTTTGATTATATGTTTAGTATAGTTGGTTTGATCTTATTGAATTCATGTAATTGCTTGTATAGCGTTTATCCAAACGATCATTAGGTAGATGGTAGACAATATGTAGACGTGGTGTCTAGATATCCTGTTTATCTGCGAGTGCACCCTGATCGGCCGGGTCATGTGGTAGTCCGCGCAGGTGACAGCTACGTTGGTTCCTCTGTAGTCCATCCCCCGTACGTAGGCAAGCAGGCGTGGTCGCGAAGTTGGGTGATGACTCTGTTTCACATCCTTCCTAGTTGATGCCCTTTACATGTGATTATAATATAGGACTAATCTAACGATGATTATTAGATGTAATTGCACTAATTAGAGTATGCATTGATGTAGTTATAGAATTACCTTAGACAGTTATTCCTTAGTTTATCCAATGGCTAACTATGATTATGACTAGAAAGTGCTCTGATGTTTATCTATATTTAAGATGCTTGATTATGCTTATCACCCTTATTTATCTATATTTATCTTGTGACCTCTGCCTGTTATGAGTAGAGTAGATGACATTGGTAATATCACTTATTCATTGTATATAATTCATTATCAATATAATAGATTAGAGTTTATTACAAGCTTTTCCAATGGTATAAATATAAATCGACAACCTGGTAGAACTCCCTAGGTAAAATGCTACAATGGTATAATTATCTCACTTTTGCTTGCGTAACCAATTCTAGTTTATATCTATATTTCTATCTAGTCATATTGAATAATACAGATATATATAAACCTATATTTATTCCTTAGCATATATAATTTGGGATGACAACTTAATTCATGCTTAGGAATATTGGTGATAGATAAGTGGATAGTTGCTAATGACAAGTTAATTTAATACCATATGTTTCTAATCTTGTTAATTAGTAATGACGTTAGAAATACCAACAAGCATTTTTGGCACTGTTGCCAGGGAAGGCACAATAAACTTAGGAAATATTGATAACGTATATACATAATGGATAAGGTTATATTACCGATCGATCTCTAACTCAAATAGGTACACCCTTGTTTTTTTTATCATTTGCTTATCTTATGCAGGGTGATGAATAAATGGTTTTTCTTTTCTAAAGAACTTTACTGACGATCCAGAGAAACTCCTTAGAAAAAAGAAGTTTGTAGAAGCAATGGATAAATTCGAGTCACCATCAAGAACACCCATTGCTGCTTAAGCTAGCTCTTCGGAGGAGCCAGCTCCAACACTGGAAGAAGAAATAGAAGAACAAGTAGAAGAATAAACAGAAGAGCAATTTGGGGAAAACCTAGCTCCTGTGTTTGAAGACATGGCTAAGAAGACACTGCATGAGTTCTCTGCCCCAACAACAACAAACATCCGGACTGGACCAGCAGTCGACACTGGGGAGAATGGATTCGAGCTCAAGTCTGCACTTATCACCATGGTTCAAGCCAGTCAATTCTGTGGAAAAACTCATGAAGATGCAAGTGCACACTTACAATACTTTCTAAAAATCTGCAGCACCTTCATGATCTGAGGAGTACCAAGAGATGCTATTTTACTCTGTCTTTTTTCGTTCTCACTATTGGGGAAAGCTAAGCAATTGTGGCAGAACCTTCTAAATTATATGGCCCACAAGCACTGACCTTGTCCCTAAGACCTCAGTCAACCATGCTTATACACCATATAACCTAGAATGTTCCGTCGGGTGGATCCCCGATAAACCACAATCACTCGGGATCGATACTTACGGAGGCATCACAAGATTACAACGGCTTTCATACAAAATACCGAGTAGCGGAAGACTTATAATAACTTAATTTACAAATATTTTGTAAAACTTATACAAACCAGAGTATTATTATTACAACCCAGCGGAAATATCATTATATACTTTAGTACAAACCACGCAACAAAAGTGCCCCCGCCCGAGAGGCCACTCAATCTACTCCTCCTCGAAACTTCTTCAACAACCGTCATGCGGCAAGGGCCGTAGCACGCTTGCCCATGCGGTTCACACCGCAACGGGGGTTAAACAAACCCCAGTACAAAAGTACTCCGCAAGACTTACCCGACCAAAATTGGGGAGAAGACTCGGGAATGCTTTGGCTAATAGGAATCAAGGTGAGGCTTTAGCAAGATCAAAAGACTCTTTTTTGCTAAAAAGACTAAGCCAGTCCTTAATGTATCAACCACTCGTCAAACATATACCGAATTCAAAACTTTCCATACTCAACTTCCATTATTACTACGATGCCGGGGCTCGGATCACGGCTCCCATATCGTGGAGCACACGGCGATTCGAATCGCTTAATATACCCAGTGGGGGGCTTCCTAGCCGCACGATGTATGCAGGGACCAACATCTTACATACATCAACTCACGCCCGGATTTCTCCCTACCGGAACGGAGGTACAAGTACACCACCTCACTACGGCCGCTCGGTCACTTCGGGGGTGCGCATCGTAGAATGGGCACACGCTACTTGTCCGTTCTAGTAAAAGATAGTCCAAGTGGAGTTTACCGCCATTAGCATGCGACTAGTACTATCCAATAACCTCGTGATCCCAGGGCCAAACAACGGACGGTCCTTAACCGACACAAGTGGACGACACTACACCAGGGCACTAGCCCTTCCTGGTGCAAGTCACTCCACCGACGTCTCGAGTTACTCATCATCATGTTCTTGTGCGTACCCCTAACCCGGCCAAGGTGAGAGGTAGGCGACAAGCGACATCAGGTTTTCATAAATTCCCATCAGGGATCATTGTGATCACACCTTTGTAAACAGTTTATCAAAACCCTACACTAGTAGCAAGACTAAGCGCATACTAAGCATTTCGAAATCAAAACAGGTATCCAGGACAATATATCAAGGTATGGTAAATGCATCAAGTAGGGTAACACACAACTCCTACACCTAATGCAAATATCATCACATGAAATCATAAAAACTTTTTCGAAATACAAGGCAGGGGTTTAAATGCATCCGGGGCTTGCCTTGGGGCTCGGCGAAGTGAGGTGCAGCTACCCAATCACCGGGATCGAGATCCAACCTCTTCGAACCGGGAGATGGCTCAACTCCCTCCTCGGATTCGATAGCTACGATTGAGATGCATGATTACAATGCAAGAAATGAATGATCATGCGATAGCGATGCATCAAACGTTAACCTATCTTGAGTACAACTTTCCTTCACGGTAACCTCACTCTAGAAAGGTATAACTAGCGTCGACGACGACGGACTAGCGACACATAACCAACATGAAATGCCGAAGGTCATTAGGGTTAATGACCTAGGGTCATCACTCAATCCCAAAATCAAGCAACCCTAATGGTGATTAGAGGTGATTACTAATTTATTGACCACTTTCACAGTCGTTGAAAGCCACTAATTAACTCACTAATTGGAGATTAATTAAACCCTAATTAATCAAAGAATTAACTAATTAAACATTAATTAAAAAGGGATTAATTAAGCTTAATACAAAACTTAATCAAAACTTAACCAAACTTCATAATTAAGCTCATTATCATCTAATTAGCACACAAAATAAATTTCATGATTTTTGGAGTTATATTTTAATTACTAAAATTCATGGAAGTTGCATTTATTAATTAAAGGAGCAATTTTACCACCCACAAAAGTTCTTGAAAAACAGAGGTTAGCATTTTTCATTGATGAGCATATTATGGAGAGCACCCACATATTTTCCTCATATTTTTATCTGCCCAAAATAAATTAACACAAAAAGATGAAATTCAGCTTTTGGAAATTAAATTAGAAAAAGAAAAGCATTTCATTTTTTTACTGGACCGCACTGTGCGGCCCAGATGGCCTGCTCCGGCCACGCCCGCGCGTGCGTGCCCGCGCGGCTCTCCCCCTCTCTCTCTCGCTGACAGGCGGGCCAGGCCTGTCAGCGCCTTCCTCTTCCTCTCCTCTCTCAGCGGCCGACGGGGCAACGGCGACGACGGCCGCGGTTCTCGCCGCCGGCGATCTATCCGACGAAACCAGCTGCCCCATCACCTTCCCCTCTCCGAACCGCACCTAACGAGCTACTATACCACCATAGCCGACCGCCGGAACGCGTTCACCGAGGGCACCGGCGGCTCACCGGCGGCGCATCTCACGGTGGCCGGCTCACCGGGCCTCCTCCGACGAAACCAAGCACGGCAAACGATCCAACATCACAACACGAACTCAACGTGCTACGAAAACGACCCCGAGCTGCTTTGATCACGGAGTGGGAGCTCACCGTGGGGTGGCGGCGATGGTTGATCGGAGAAGAAGAAGAAGACGGCGCGCGAGCAAATCCGAGGGTCTCACGGCTCGGCTGGTGACTCAAAGTGTGCGCAGGAGCAAGGCGGAGGTGGCTGCAAGCTATGGGAGGCAGTGAGTGAGTGTGGTGCGCGAATTTCGCAGTGGAGGTGACGGCGGCCGACGGTGAGGAAGAAAAGAAAAAGATGACGATGCCGGCGGCCGAGGTATTTATAGGACAATAGGAAGCTCGACGAGGTGGCCAGCAGCTTCACGAAGGCGTGGAGGTGGATGGCGGCGCGTGAAATCCGCGGAAGGCGCGGGAGTGGCCACGGCGGCGACGGCCGACCGGCCGGCATGGCACCCCCCCTGTGCATCTACTGTAGCGGCGCCACCTATTTTTTCACTTTCAAAATTAATCCGAAAATTTGAACTGTTCACAAAAATCTTCCAAAATATCAAGTGTGCAACTTTTCCAGCTCTACAACTTTGATTTAAAGAGTTTGGGCAGAATCAAATTAGTTTTTGAATTTGAATTCCAAATTTGAAAAGGGACAAAATTCTAACTTTGGGGATTTCAAAATTACTTTCAAATTTTGAATAAAAGATGAAAATCTCCAAAAATAAAAGTTATTCCATTTCTCAATGTCTACAACTTTCATTTAGGAAATTTTTCATGAAACCCAATAATTTTTGAATTGTAGTTTAAAACTCAAAAGGGGACAATTTGAAATTCAAATTACTTTTGAAATTAATCCAAATTTTATTCAAAAACTTGAAAAACTTTGTATACCAAAGTTGTAGAGCTCAAAGAGATGCACAAACTGTATTTTGGAATTTTTCCCAAATTTTGAATATTTTGAGGTGAAATGATGAAGGGGTAAAAACACTTTCAAAATCTCCCTTTTTGAAATGATTTTCAAATTGAATCTTTGGGCAAACAAATTATGATGATGTGGCACTTTTAAACTCAACCAACAGTACACTTTCAAAGTACAAAGTTCATACTTTGAAACAGTGCTATTGGTTAGCAACTTTTATTTATAAAATTAATTATGGTTAGCTCACCAAAATTGAAAATGAAATTCGAATTCCAACACTTAACCACTAGGGTTAGGGTTTGGGATTGATTCAAATTCAATTTTGGTTCTTGCTTTTGCATCATTTGATTTGTAAAACTTGGTTAGGGTGTAAGAAAGAGTTAGCCAAACACTTATACACACCAAGATTGCTTTTAGTTGATCACTTTTAAAATATAAATCAAACATGTGGATGGAATTTAAATGATGCATACATACACATACGATATAAAAAGAGCACAAACAACCCTAACATTAAATAAACTTATTTTAATTGTTTGCATTAGGGTTCTCTAATGATGAATGCTCATGCAATGATGATGATGACATGGCAGGTTTTGCTTAACGTAACACCGGGGTGTTACATTATATTCCCCTTAAAAGGAATCTCGTCCCGAGATTCAAAGCTTAGGGCTAAGTAATGGAAAAGGAAATGTATCAAGTAGACACATCTTACATTGTTTCATAAGGGAGGTAGAAGGTTCATATTACAAGTCTCATATTTTTGGAAAGTCACGATTGTTAGAAACCAACCCCGACTTAGGAGAAAGAAGGAAGAAACTCCTAAAAGTGTTCATTCAAGAATTCCTCCGATTCCCAAGTTGCTTCATCCTCGAGTGCTTGATCCCACTGAACTTTATAAAATCTTCGTATGTGCTGCTTGGGTGACTCGGTCTTTTCGATCAAGAATTTTGATTTGGATACTACGCACATTTCGGATCGATTCAATGCGGAGACCTTCGATGTCGGTGACTTTGTGCAGTACTTCGCAAACATTTCTTCAATTGGGACACATGAAATACATTGTGCACCAGTGACAATTGCTCAGGTAGATTTAGGCGATATGCTACTTTTCCACACCTTTCAGTAATCTGAAATGGACCAATATATCGGGGCGCCAGTTTACCTTTTACCCCGAAACGGTCGACACCCTTACTTGGTGACACTTTCAGATATACATAGTCTCCAATTTCAAACACTAATGATCTTAAAGTAAACATCGGCATAACTTTTCTGTCTGGACTGAGCTATTTTTAAATTTTCTTGAATCTGTTTTACTTTGGCTTCAGATTCTTTAACTAGATCAACACCGAAGAACCATCTTTCACCGGGCTCAGACCAGTTGAGTGGAGTACGGCATCGACGGCCATATAAAGCTTCAAATGGTGCCATTTTGATACTCTCTTGATAACTGTTATTGTAAGCAAACTCAGCTAATGGTAGACATTGTTCCCAATCTGAGGAATATGTCAACACACAAGACCTTAACATGTCTTCAAGAATTTGATTCAACCTTTCAGTCTGACCATCAGTTTGCGGATGATAAGCAGTGCTGTGCAACAGAGTAGTACCCATAGTTTCATGAAACCTCTGCCAAAATTGAGCCATAAATTGAGTACCTCGGTCGGTGACTATACTTTTTGGAATCCCGTGCAGACACATTACTCGGTCTATATATAATTGAGCATATTGAGGTGCTCTATATTTCTTCTTTACTGGAATAAAGTGAGCAGACTTGGTCAACCGATCAACAATAACCCAGATTGAATTATAACCCTTGGCGGTTCTAGGCAGGCCAACGATGAAATCCATACTAATATCCTCCCACTTCCAAGCTGGAATGGGTAAGGGTTGAAGTTCTCCAGCGGCTTTTAAATGCACAGCTTTGACTTTTTGGCAGGTATCACACTGTGCAACATATCGAGCTATCTCGATTTTCATTTTAGTCCACCAGAATCTCTGCCTCAGGTCATGATACATCTTATTGCTACCTGGGTGAATCGAGAATCTGGTTAGGTGAGCTTCATCAAGAATCATCTGTCGGAGCTCAGGGACTTTTGGAACAACTATACGATTTTTGAACCATAACACATTATCTTCATCAAGGCGGAAGCAAGACGCTTGCCCTGATCTGACTTTCTTTCTAATATGCTTGAGGCCTTTACTTTCTCGCTGAGCTGCAATAATTTTCTCTTGAATAGAAGAATGTATTTGTGATATCATTCGAGTACCCCGAGAAATTATATCAATATTTAATCTCTCTAACTCTTGACATAGACTTCAGATTTACTTGAGTGACAACAAAGACAGTTGCAATCGACTCTTTCGACTGAGAGCATCTGCAACCACATTGGCTTTGCCAGGATGATAATGGACGTCAAGATCATAATCTTTGATTAATTCAAGCCACCTTCGCTGCCTCATATTCAACTCGCATCGTGTGAAGATATACTTCAAACTTTTATGATCACTATAAATATGACATTTGTTGCCCAAACAAATAATGCCTCCATATTTTGAGCATGCACAACTGCGGCTAACTCAAGATCATGAGTTGGATAATGCTCTTCATGTCTCTTCAACTGCCTCGAAGCATAAGCAATAACTTTGCCCTCTTGCATTAACACACATCCGATGCCGATGCCAGACGCATCACAATACACATCGAATGGCTTTTCAATATCTGGCTGAGCAAGGATTGGGGCAGTGGTTAGAAGATCTTTTAACTTATGGAAAGCTTGCTCACATTCAAATGACCATCGGAATTTGGTTTGATTCTTGAGGAGTTCTGTGATTGGTTTGGCTAATTTGGAGAAATCAGGAACGAAACGACGGTAATATCCCGCCATTCCAAGGAAGCTACGAACTTGATGAACGGTGGTGGGTGGTTTCCAATTAAGAATATCTTGGATTTTCTTTGGAATCAATCTGCGACACCCTCGGCCGATAAGACATGCCCAAGGAATTTGACTTCACTAAGCCAAAACTCACATTTACTAAATTTAGCATAAAGCTGATGCTCTCGGAGACGAGACAGAACAATACGGAGATGCTCCGCATGCTCTTCTTTATTTTTGGAATATATAAGAATGTCGTCGATGAACACTACGACAAAACGATCGAGCTCGGGCATAAACACCGAGTTCATCAGGTACATGAAATGGGCCGGAGCGTTGGTAAGCCCAAAAGACATGACAAGGTATTCATACAGGCCGTATCTGGTGGTAAAAGCGGTTTTCGAATATCTTCCCGTCGTATACGTATTTGGTGGTAGCGATCTAAGATCAATCTTGGAGAACACCTTGGCTCCCGCAAGTTGATCAAAGAGAAGATCGATACGAGGAAGAGGATATTTATTTTTGATGGTCACCTCGTTTAATGGACGATAGTCCACACACACATTCTCGAGAGTTTGATCTTTCTTTTTCACAAAGATTGCGGGACAACCCCACGGCGATGAACTAGGTCGGATAAAACCTTTGTCCAACAGTTCTTTCAATTGAGTTTTCAATTCAGCTAACTCTTTTGGGGGCATCCTATAAGCTCTTCGGGATATTGGGTGCGTACCGGTTTCAACTCAATCACAAATTCAACATCTCTTTCCGGTGGTAGCCCGGGCAAATCATCGGGGAACACATCCGGAAACTCACGGACTACCGGTATATCCGGAAGTGCTGGCACCGAGGTTGCATTAGCGATCGTAACCGCTCTCTTGGGAATCGGAAATTGGATAAGGAGTGGGGGACTGGTTATCGGGTAGCAACGACTTAACATTTCTATTCGTGGGTATCTATCACGGCGCCATCTTGGGCGTAACAGTTCATTCCGGGATCACATCTATATTTTGATCCTTCAATACTATCGAGATCCGTGGGATATAAATACCCACCAAGAGATATAGGAATCTGAGAGACTACTTCCCGCGTACACATACGCCCTCCCGGTGATTGCACCATAAACTCATCCTTAATTTCTTTTATGGGAATTTCATGCTTGGTAACAAAGGTGCGGTTGATAAATGTATGAGATGCACCAGAATCAAATAATGTAAGTGCGGGGGGGTGGTGGCAACAGGGGAACATACCCATCAACACGGGTTCTCCTTCAAGAACGTTCCCCGATTGGACTTGATAGACGCGCCCAGTCTTCTTCCCGGCATTAGCCTTCGGGACACGCCAGTGGAACACTCCCTGCCTTGACTCGGGGCTGTTGACCGCCGACCCTTTGCTGAAATTGGGAAGCATTCCTTTTTTGGGTAGGGACAGTTCCGATACAGATGCCCGACTTGATCACAATTGAAACACGGGCCGAAACCGGTAGAAGTATTTTGTGGAGCTGGGTGGAGTTGGGTTTCAACACCCCGGGTGTTCGGCTGCTGAGGATAGGTTGCGGCAGCAGGGCGAGGGTACACCTGTTGCCTCGGAGCTTGTTGCTGCTGTGGTGGGTAGCGATAGGGTTGAGGATTTTGCGGCTGTTGTGGATAACGAAATGGTGGGCGATAGTGCTGGGTGGGATGATAGATAACTTTCTGGCGTTTCTGGATTCCACCAGATTGTCGAGAGAAAGCACGTCGTTCCTCACTCTTTTTTCCGACAGGGGATTTCTCATAGGCAATGGCTATATCCACTGCCTCGTAGAAAGTGGCATTGGGGTTTGAGGTAAGGTGGGTTTTGATATCTCCCTTTAAACCCCTGAGGAAGCACTTCTTCTTCTTTAAATCAGTATCCACATGTTCTGGTGCATACTGTGAGAGGTGGCTAAAGGAGTTCACGTACTGCACCACTGATTGTCCACCTTGTTTCAGGGCTAAAAACTCTTCTAACTTAGCTTGCATTACTCCGTCAGGTATAAAATGCTGACGGAATGCATCTTTGAACACGGTCCAGGTGATTGGCTGGTCGGCTGGCTGCCGTGCAAGGAAATTCGCCCACCATGCAGATGCAGGGCCTCTCAGCTGCTGGGCGGCAAACTTGGGTTTCATCAAGTCTGGACAACCTTCCAGTAGATCAAACTTCAGATCTATAATGCGAAGCCAATCATTAGCTTCTAGGGGCTCCTCAGCCCTGGTGAACACCGGCGGACGAGTATCGGTGAAGTCCGCATAGGTGATTTCGTCGTGATTACGACGACCCTGATTTTCACGTGGTGCATTCTGGTGCTGCTGACTTATCTCCCGTAGCATACGGGCATTTTCAGTGGTGGCGTGGACTAAAGCTGCCACAGCTTCAGCCAAAGACGGTGGTGCTTGTGGTGCCTGAGGGACCTCACCCCTCTCTTGTGAATAACCAGACATCTGTTATAAACAAGATCGGATTTATTCACAAGCAGGATTTATTAAAATTGAAAGCAACAGTGCAAGCCAGTCATACAAAGGTTCACTTATTTATTTTACAAGTCCGCCCATAGGCCGGACACCCCAGGTTGACTATTTAACATATATTACATCTCTCTCTCTCTCAGGGAGCTCAGATGTCAGATCCCTCATCTGGGTCAGACGCATTGTCCGCAGCGGACTCATCTGCTTCGGACTCCTCGGTTGGGGTCGGGTACACCTCTGGTGATTCCACTGATCCCAAATCATCCGCGACTACCTGCTGCTGGTACACCGGATTGTGGAGATTATACTGATGATGAACCTCCTCGTGTAATGCAGCGGTATATGCTTCAAGATCTTCCACCTGAGCCTGCAACTCTTCAATAGCATCGTACCCATCATTTCTTTGGTTCCTTGTGGCTTCTAGTTCCTGCTCAAGTTGGGCAATTTTCCGCTGATACTCGTGAATGGACTTGATGTCCTTCTGCTCTTGCTCCTGCAGATTCTCTATCTCGGACTTCAGCTTGATGTTTTCAATTGTTGCCTTGCAATGATCTTTGGTAACAGTAGCTAGCTCCGCAGCCAACTCAGCTACCTTCTGTCTTTTGGTTATCTTCTTACCAAGCTGCGGCTCGCTAGGTCCCGCCTCGAAGATCGTGGCTTCTGTGGCGCCATCCGGTGACGCGGTACTCCCTTTGGTCCTGGTCATCTTACAGGCGATGCCGCTTAGTGCGTGCCATCCCCAGAGTAAGCAAAGATAGAATCTATAAGATTGAGAACCTTAAAGTCAGCAAGAACAGGTTTGATTTTACTTAGCCCAACCACTTTGTTTCGGGAATTAAATTTTTAAACATGTGAATTAAATATGATGCATGATCGGACCTACGGATCGAGTAAAATCTTTTAAACTTACATAAGCATACTTTTTAGTAATATAGGGCAAAAGAAAAACACATGATACTCCGCTTAAGACCCTCTTTTAAATAGCACCTATCAAGACTATAAGAAAGAATTAAGACGGAGCAGAAGCAATTTGGACTAAATACCCATTTAACTTTTGGATCCAAAACATTTTGAAGTTTTTGAAAGGTAACACTGTGAGTATCTTTGTAAGTACCGCTCTGATACCCTCTGCGTGGCGTAACCTTCTAAATTATATGGCCCACAAGCACTGACCTTGTCCCTAAGACCTCGAGTCAACCATGCTTATACACCATATAACCTAGAATGTTCCGTCGGGTGGATCCCCGATAAACCACAATCACTCGGGGATCGATACTTACAGAGGCATCACAGTATTACAACAGCTTTCATACAAAATACCAGAGTAGCGGAAGACTTACAATAACTTAATTTACAAATATTTTGTAAAACTTATACAAACCAGAGTATTATTATTACAACCCAGCGGAAATATCATTATATACTTTAGTACAAACCACGCAACAAAAGTGCCCCGCCCTGAGGCCACTCAATCTACTCCTCCTCGAAACTTCTTCAACAACCGTCATGCAAAGAAGGGCCGTAGCACGCTTGCCCATGCGGTTCACCTGCAACAGGGTTAAACAAACCCCGAGTACAAAAAGTACTCCGCAAGACTTACCCGACCAAAATTGGGGAGAAGACTCGGGGAATGCCGGCTAATAGGAATCAAGGTGAGGCTTTAGCAAGATCAAAAGACTCTTTTTGCTAAAAAGACTAAGCCGGTCCTTAATGTATCAACCACTCGTCAAACATATACCGAATTCAAAACTTTCCATACTCAACTTCCATTATTACTACGATGCGGGGCTCGGATCACGGCTCCCATATCGTGGAGCACACGACGGTTCGAATCGCTTAATATACCCACCAAGGCTTCCTAGCCGCACGATGTATGCAGGACCAACATCTTACATACATCAACTCACGCCCGGATTTCTCCCTACCGAGCGGAGGTACAGTACACCACCTCACTACGGCCGCTCGGTCACTTTGGCGGTGCGCGCATCGTAGAATGGGCACACGCTACTTGTCCGTTCTAGTAAAAGATAGTCCAAGTGGAGTTTACCGCCATTAGCATGCGACTAGTACTATCCAATAACCTCGTGATCCCGAGGGCCAAACAACGGACCGGTCCTTAACCGACACAAGTGGACGACACTACACCGGGGCACTAGCCCTTCCTGGTGCAAGTCACTCCACCGACGTCTCGAGTTACTCATCATCATGTTCTTGTGCGTACCCCCTAACCCGCCAAGGTGAGAGGTAGGCGACAAGCGACATCGTTTTCATAAATTCCCATCGGGGGATCATTGTGATCACACCTTTGTAAACAGTTTATCAAAACCCTACACTAGTAGCAAGACTAAGCGCATACTAAGCATTTCGAAATCAAAAGCAGTATCCGGGACAATATATCAAGGTATGGTAAATGCATCAAGTAGGGTAACACACAACTCCTATACCTAATGCAAGATCATCACATGAAATCATAAAAACTTTTCAAATACAAGGCGGGGTTTAAATGCATCCGGGCTTGCCTTGGGGCTCGGCGAAGTGAGGTGCAGCTACCCAATCACCAGGATCAGATCCAACCTCTTCGAACTGAGATGGCTCAACTCCCTCCTCGGATTCGATAGCTACACGATTGAGATGCATGATTACAATGCGAAAAATGAATGATCATGCGATAGCGATGCATCAAACGTTAACCTATCTTGAGTACAACTTTCCTTCACGGTAACCTCACTCTAGAAAGGTATAACTAGCGTCGACGACGACGGACTAGCGACACATAACCAACATGAAATGTCAAGGTCATTAGGGTTAATGACCTAGGGTCATCACTCAATCCCAAAATCAAGCAACCCTAATGGTGATTAGAGGTGATTACTAATTTATTGACCACTTTCACAGTCGTTGAAAGCCACTAATTAACTCACTAATTGGAGATTAATTAAACCTAATTAATCAAAGAATTAACTAATTAAACATTAATTAAAAAGGGATTAATTAAAGCTTAATACAAAAACTTAATCAAAACTTAACCAAACTTCATAATTAAGCTCATTATCATCTAATTAGCACACAAAATAAATTTCATGATTTTTTGGAGTTATATTTTAATTACTAAAATTCATGGAAGTTGCATTTATTAATTAAAGGAGCAATTTTACCACCCACAAAAGTTACTGAAAAACAGAGGTTAGCATTTTTCATTGACAGAGCATATTATGGAGAGCACCCACATATTTTCCTCATATTTTTATCTGCCCAAAATAAATTAACACAAAAGATGAAATTCA